>JAQZBX010043537.1:0-21640 GCA_029593785.1 Cabassous unicinctus | reverse complement strand
AAAACAGAAAGCTGACAGGTTCCCTTCAGCTTGAACTCCTAGAAACAAAAGCCCTTAGGGAAAGTAATGCAATAGTCTATGAGTAAAGTATACATTTGCTCCTGAACACTTCCATTTAAATCTCAGCTAACATTAAAAAGGAAACAAGAAACATATTATATAGATCGGTTTTGATTTAGTAAATGAAATAATCCTTTTGAATTGAAAAGGATGGTCAAAGCATACACACACACACACACACATATATACATACATATACACACATATTCACGCATACATACATACATATGTACGTATATATACATAAGCAGCAATACACGAGGCATCAGAATCAGCATAAATACCCACACAGCTTTTCAATGCTTTCTGAGTAATCTCCCTTAGTTTTGCTTCCTCACAATTGAAATAAAATACACACACACACACACACTCACACGCTTTAAGAAACTAGACCAACACAGCTTATTTGCTTTCTTTCTACCCAAGTAGCAGTGTTAGTCCTTTCCCTACCTACCCAAATGTTTCCACCAGCTTCAGCACCTGGACTAGTGGACAGCTCAGCCCGGGCAGACTCCCGGCAGCACTCGCAGCAGAACTGACGCTCTGAGCTCTAACCAAAGCTCTCTCGTGCTTCAGCGGGGCAGCCTGACTTACGAGAACACCATTTCCTACGAGACCACTGCCGCTGGGTGCATTTTCAATTCAAACCTCCTTAAGCTGTCGGATTTCCCCCACCCATCCACCTCCCCCTCTTCTCCACCCTCCACACAAAAACAGAAAAGGGAAAAAGCCCAATACCATCAGGGCGTTTGTTGATCAACTTACACTTTGCTTTTGAATATTTAGATACTGCTAGCTGAGCACTATCAATGGAGGCTTAGGTCCGCATTAAGTACCTTTGTTCATCGACTCCTGCAAGGCATGTTTATTAGAATCTACATTTCTCTCGCGCCCCCAATAACTAGAGGTGTGTTTTGCGGGCAGGGGGCTTTCAGCACCTTTTGATATCTCAAGGCCACCGCGACTGACTGCCAGTCCCCAATACTTTCCCACCCTGTCCCCCAAACTCCAACACCCATCCCAGTCAAATGCTTGGTAATTTGCAGCCAAATATACATAAAGAAACGCGACAAAGCAATCGGCTTAACGAAATAAACCAATTAAGCTAAAGCAGAAATGCATCTCTCTCTCTCCCTCCCTGTATCTCTGTCTCTCTCTCTCTGTCCCCCTTGCTTCCCTCCCTTTCCTTCTCTCCCTTCCTCTCAAGTAGAAAGGGGGAAACACCAAGGAGAGGGAAAAAATCGGGAGGAGGGTGGCAGTCGACTCTTACAATCAATGGAAAAACACTATACACATCTTTACTGAATAATACTCTCGTTCTCAGACAAAAAGAAACACATTTATCGATGTAAACAGTCTCCTTCTCCCACATAGCCTACATCCTTTACATTTGCTGAGATTTGTCTTGCGGTATAGCAAAGTAACTGTCACAAATCCATCTCGATTGAAGTGCTTACCCTCTAAATCCAGGTTTCAAGCGGAACTCCAACTGTGTGTAGAAGCCAGGGAGTCATCTGATGTGCGGTGAGGTAGGCTCTGGGCAGTGAAAGCTGCTTTCCTCCGAGTGCCGGGTTACAGTGTTAACAAGCCCTGGGAAGGGACCTCGGAGCCTCGCGCTGGCTGTGCCCCAGTGCCTTCGCGTGGTGGCGGCTTGCTCATGCTTGCGAGGAGTCCCAGGCGATAGCCTTCAGCTGATGCGAGCTTCCAGAAAGGAGTGGGGAAGGGGAAAAAAAATATCACCTAATGCAATCAAATCGATCTGATCTACACCATCTGTCGCCTGCCACTATACACAAACGTTAAAATAGGAAAACGGAAAACACTGACAGCCCGAGAGGGTTGGTCTGCAAAGAGTTCATTTTTAGCAGAGCATAATTGGGTATGGTCGGCGTACAGTTACAAAAGCTGCTGTTAACCATCCAGTAGTGCATCCCAAACATGCTAATGGTGGATTAATTGAGGAAGATCTGACGTGCAAGCTTCATAGTCTCTTATTCATGACTTCCCAATGGGAAAGGACCAATGCCTTGTGGGACTATGGTAACATACAGTCAAAAAGCTGCTAAGAAAATGGCTGTGTGTTCACAGCACCTCTCTCTGATAACAAACATATGTCAACTAAAATGGTTTAGTAGAATGGCAAGGGGGGTGTTGGAAAATAAAATTTTCTTTCCTGGGTGTAAGCAATCCTCATCTTCTTTCCTTAAAGAAAAGCAAAAAAGGCACCATATCTTTACCATACTGTGGGAAAAGAATCTTTTAAAGGGTTTTTATCAAGATCAGACTCTGCCATATGAAAGAACCGGAACACTCCTGTGCATCAATTCTTTTTAAAAAATCTATTTTTTTCCTAACTGTGATCAAAGTGCATCCATAGCATGTGCAGTGTAAAGAAACTCTGTCCAGTTAATCCCACCAGGATTGACTCAACATTGTTTAATGCCAGGTACCCTTCTGACTTCTTGAAATCAGGATGCTTTTTGGGCAAGGCATTTTGTGTCATTGGAAATTGACATCATGAATGTTAAATGTGATTGCAGTGAGACGGGGAGAGTTTTCTTTTTAATTCTACAATTATTCCAACCAGCCCAAACCTCTTTTGGTCTGTTTCCAGTCTTTCCTGATTAGTTGATGGCGAGATATAGGGGTGAAGGGAGGGAGTGGAGATATAGAGGGGAAGGGGGAAAGAGTGCAGATTATCAATAGCCAATAAGCTATTTATTTGTAATAAAAATATATATGGGATAAAAGGCAGATCCCTTAATAATTGCCAATTGTGATATTTAAATAAAAATGAGTTTTTAAAAATTAATGTTTTATATGTGGAAAGAAAATATATTGCAAACAATAGAGTGACTTGTCCCCCTGTCCCTTTGTAATGATAAAAAAATATTAAAAAGTAACATGTAAAGAGAGTTTATATATGTAACATTATTTTATCTATATCTAAGTATTTCACATTTCTTCTGATTTTGTCATCCTTATGAACAATGAAAATTCTTTTGATGCTGCTGCCTTTTTTGAGAAAATTGCATAAATTCTATAGTAAGCAATTACTGTTTAGGATCATTCTTGAGATAACTGAATGTGTCTCTTGAAACTTTGATAATCTCTTTAAGGAAAAAAAAAATACCCTTAACAGTTATGAATTAGATTAGTCTAAAAATATAGCCTGAAGACAAATCAAACAATTTACCTGATCTTTTGTTTCAACATACATTAATTAAGCACTCTTTCCAACCTACACAACATTCCAGGGTCAGAGTGAGAAATCCAAGTCTAATAGCTCAGCAGCCTTTGTGTCATTTGTGTCAAGCTATTGCCCCCTGCAGGTTAGGCTGAAAGAGCAGACAAGATTTGGCCAAGTCCTCAGGAAATTTATGGCAGTCACGTTATTTAGTCTCTCCCAATATTTAAATAGAGTCAACTTTTTAGCTTTAAATTTATTTTCATTAGAGCTTAAGCTATTTATTTAGAGACTGCTAGTAAATTCAGAAAAAAATGAGCTTTAATGTTAGGTGGTTTTGGTCTTCCTTCTGAGAACTTTGCTGGGTGAAGTAGACTATCCACTTTGTTATGACACATGAAGCACCTTGATGCACTTAGTATAATTTTCTCCATCTCCCTTATCTATTTTTCCCTACAAGATCCAGCAGAACTCAAAGCGAACGCAACAGAAATGAAATTATGATTTCTCAATAATAATAGAATAATCCCAGGCAATTTACTACTTGATGTCAGTGTGCTCTTGGTAGACTCAATGAAGTGCATTCAAATCAAATCCTTTCAGATTCTTTCTACTGCTGATATGATGGGGACAATTACACTGTTTTTCTTGATTATAAAATGAAACATTATTTCAACCTTCATGCTCCTGCCATCCCATCATCCTTTCCCACAATCAACTTTTCCAAACAAGGCACCTTGCCAAGATGAAATAAATTTATTGTTGACAGAATAGAAATTAAATTATGCCCATTTTCCCACAGTATTAGAACATGGAGCAGGTTTATGGGAATGATTTCAGAAAGTTTATGGAAAGCTTCTTTTACATGTGGGAAGTCAATAATATGGCTATTCATATTGAGGTGCAAAGAAATATGAAATGGTAGTTTCTTACTATTTAAATACACTTCTCGCTGAGCAATGGGACATCACTATGCAAAATATCAACTCCATTGCCAAATTAGCAATCATTAAGAATGCTACCCTGTCAAAAATGTTCAAAGCATTATTTTAATATTGTGTGGAAGTACCTAGAAAGAGGAACTGCATTTTACTCTCCTAAACCTATTCTGAAATGCTCACAGAAGGCACTTTAAATAAAGGATAGTGGCAAGGCTCAGGGCTTTCTTGGAGATTTGTTTTTTGTTTTTGTTTTTTTGCTAACCACTGATGTTTTCTCCAGAGTATCCAGAATGAACACATGGAATGTGAGTTGGGGATGACTGTGTCATCTTTTAAACAACCCTAAAAACAAAACAAAACTACAAAAATAAAATTATAAAAACCCGAAAGCCTATCCGTGTTTTATTATATTTTTAAAGCTTGTTGTTGTTAAATTTAAGTAGCACACTATGTCTATAAACTAAGATCTTTGCCTCTGTGGTTCATTAGCACTCCTGCTCCAAGCAAAGAGAGCTTTGGTTTGGCTGTTGAACTATTAATTGCACAACCACATCATACCTAGAATAGCGACTGGTTGCCTGTAATTGATATTTCTAGTTTTGTTTGGGTGGGCGTTTTTAAAGAAATGAAAATACATCATCCCTCAAAATCATATATCATATATATGGCATGATTATACACGAATGCATATACAGAGGCAAAATGCTATTAAGCCAGAAATTTGCAACTATCTTGCTTCAAACGCCTATCAAACGCCGATCTACAGGGTTGCTTTTAATTAGCGACCAGATGAGAGAGATGGTGTCATTTGACCTGTGCGTCTGAACCAAGGGGAGCATTCTCCGGGTTCACAATGGGGCAGATCGCCCGCAAGTGCCTTGTAGAAAAAAAAAAAACACACTCCATCTCTTTTCACTATTACCATTATTGTTATGATTGTTTCCAAAGGATCCAAAACAGGGTTCTAGAAACCTTGTAACACTGTTATTGCCAGAATCCCAGGTTATTAGAAGTTCTTATCCTGAGAAGCAAAAGATTATCCAATCCTCTTCATATGCATCCTATGAAACAACTCAGTTTCTACTTGGCCTGTGCATGTGTGTGTGTTTGTGTAAGTTCATCCTGACAGCGCTTATGATTCCAGCGGTTTTCAAATGCAAATGGAGGTGGGAGTGGTGGTGGCGGTGATGGAGTGCGGCTTGTGGGTGTGAAGGGATTTGGTGAAGGGTATTCTGGGCAGTAACTTCATACAAATGCAAGGCCATCACTACCGCTGCCGCTGCAGATCAAAACAACTTAGGTCTGAGAGACCCCTTAGAAAGATACGCCTTCCTCATCTAGAGCGAGGCAAGCTAAAAGCAGGTCCCAGAGCTTGCGCTGTTTTGAGGAGAGAGGGTCCGAATACCGCCTTGAGCCCAGCTCTCCAGGGCAGGCCTCTTGGCTAAACTCTGGTTTGACGAAGTGAAGAGCACAGGACGCCAGGCCCGGTGCTCCCTCGCGGTGGAACGCCAGCCGCTTGAGCCCCCAGGCTCGGCTCACTCCCCTCCGGAAGCCTCGCCAAGTGCAGCTAGCTTCGGCAGGGAGCGCCTGGAACTGGGCAAAGCATCGCCTTAGACACCTAGACTATATTTCAGCAGCCGCAGCCTGGCAGCGCTGGCTCAGACCCGGGCCTCCTTGGGAGAGTAGGGAAGGGAAAACTCAATCTCCAACCTAGATCTCAGATTGAGGAAAGGAAGCGACAGCAAGAATGTGGTTAACAGAACATCAATAGACAAACCCTTGCCACTCCTGGCTAAGTCTGCCTGCGCTTTGAAGCCCCAGAAGCGCAACGTGTGGTTGGAGCGGGGTCGAGAGAGTGGGGAGTCTAACTCTTTCTGGCCCGCATCCTCCGCCAGGCCGTGCGCTCTTTCGCGTTCTCCAGGGTCCGCGTCAGCGACCTTGGCTCGCCTCTTAACGCCCTGCGAAGAAGGCTACCCCTCGGAGCCCGCTTCGGGCCACAGGCGACCAAAGGGCAGAGGCCGGAGCGAGACCGCGACGCGGGACTCGGGGAGCCGGGGTAAGGCAGGGGCTTGTACCCTGTTCTTGAAAATGTCCGACTTGTCCAGGATTTGTCAAGTCTAAAGTAGCTCTAGGAAGGCTCCGCGGGCTGTCGGTGAAACTCATTGTGTGGCTCACCCCTGTTGGTGCCCCGCAAGCTCTCGCGCTCCTCCTTTGGTCCCCCCACTCCAGATCCCTAGCCCCTCGGTGAGTCCCGGGCCGCGTTGGCTGAGCCAGCTTGGCCCGAAGCGCGGCAATAGGCAGAGCGAAGGAGCCCCCTGCTGGCCAGACGCGGCAGGCGCTGAGACCCGCTCTGGGTTCCCTGCGCCCTGCGGACGCGGCCCCGCCCAGACCCACTTCGACCCTCCCGCGCCCCTGGCGCTTTGGGCTTATTGAAAGAAATAGAAAACAAAACAAACAAGAAATAAACAGCCAAAACCCACTCTCACCTCTTCTACTGCTCAGAGGTAAGTGTGAATCCAGCCTCTCCCACATCCCCAGTCTGACTCTTCTCTGGTCCTGTAGGCTGAGATCTGGGGGCGACAAAGGGGCCCCTCTAAAAAAGAAGTCACTGCGGCTTTTGAGAGAACGTTTTGTAAGCATATCTGTCTGACACACACACACACACACACACACACACACACACACACACACACCACTCACAACCAAACCCACACTTACCAGCCCGGAAGCGGGTTACTGATGTGCATGTTCTGGAAGCATTTCATTAGCTGTTGAAAGAAATGTTACTACTGTTTGGTGGTGTAGGTACAGCAGCAATCATTCTGTGAATTGGGGAGGGAAAAGGAAGAAAGATTCCCGGGAGTTTAACCCTCCCCTCCATATCCATACCTGGACCGAAGCCCTACGTCCAGTGTCAGTTCTTGGGCCTGGGCAGAAGAGTTTTCATCCTCATAATCTGAAGAGAGAGAGATTCAGCTATTTCTGGGAGATTTCCGGTGTCCCCCTCCCCAGGGGACTGGGGAAGGATCTGTTTTGTTTATCTAGACAATTCATGATTTTGTTCTGTATGGCATTTTGGAATTAGTTTAACCTTGAAATAGGCTATATGCTTTGAGTGACAGGTTTTCTGTTCTTAGGTAAAGGTTATTAGAAATCACAATGTTTCCTTCTATTCAGGCAACCTTGAGTTACAGATGGGCATAGTTATCTTAATATTGTGACTTCGATAAAAGTCTGTTGCCTCTGGTTGTTTACTGTCTTTGGAGAAGGAGAATAGTTTAAAATTGTTTTTTCATTAATTTGAGCAAACAATAAATGTAGGCCCAGTAAGGGTTCAGTATTATTTGTTTTCTACTTTCTACACTCTTCTGGGGAAAGAAATGAAAGGATGTTGACTGTCCCTGAAACTAGTTTAGAGTATGTAAAGATCTAGGAGAGTGTCTTTTAAAATGGTGTTTGTTTTCTTATTTAGTATTATCAGGTGGGTGGCAGGATCCTGGACCTGTTAATAAGGAAGGGATTGGAGCCTACAGAGTGAGGGATCTGATTATCTCTCCTTTGTGTCTACCAGTCGAGGAGATCTGGACTAGTCATGGAGAGTTATAGCTCCTTCCTCCTGAGGATAACAACGATAATAAAAAACAAACATGTGTTGAGTGTTTACTCACTGCCAGATACTATGCTGCAGGCTTTACCTTCATTATCTCATTTAATTCCTACTGCAGTCCAATGGATTAGGTACTATTATAGTTTCTCATTTTACAGAAAAGGAAATTAAGGTGTAGAGAGGTTAATTTACTTGCCTAAAGTGACAACAGCTGCTAAGCAGATGAGCATGGTTCTGAAAGCAGGCCTGTATTGAATTCAGGCCAATTTAATAAACTGAACTGACATTTCAGTTCTGAGTCTTAGCTCTGTAGAAAAAAGAAAAAGTCCACCCCCTCCCCACTCTGGAAAGAAAATATTTGATAAAAGGAAACTATTTTTATGATTAACTAAACTATCTATTTCTTATCCCCATTTATTAGATAAGAAGACTGAGAGAATGAATGGACTTGGCTACCACAGTAAGGAAATAATATATAGCCAGGCCTTCAAACCAGATATTTTGATTCTGTCTCCCCTATCCATTTCACTTAACCACACTGCCCAAACACAAAGAAGATCTGTTTGTTTTTTCACAAAATGCTATACAGTAAATCATTAACATCTCAGAGCCCATATTTCTCAGTGAAGATGCTTTTTTTCACCTTAATGGTGAATACCTTTTTATACTGAAAGGATACAAATGTAGAAATAGTGCTGTTCTCAGTGGTGAATTAAATGACATAAAAATGACAAAAGAATAAAATAATGACATCAGCTTCTTTACTTGAAAAAGTAAAGAAGTTAAAAAGATATCTGAAAAGAATGTGAGTACAATTTCAGTCTTTTCCACCCCACATCCCAAGGCCCATCCTATCTTATACCAGGAAAGTCATTCCACATATTTCTGCTAACTGTTGTTCACAGAGAAGTTTAACTCCTGACAAAGTATAGATGCTTTTCATCCCTATTCATATATTTCTTCTTTACAGCCTTTAATGGTTACAGTAAAAATGTCAAAATGAACCTCTGGATTGACCACTTTAATTGGGAAAAAATGCAATATTAATTGGCAAAAGATTTTTGACTGACACCCACATTTTAATTCACACCTACGATGCACCTAAGTATATCGCATAGGACTGATTTATCCTGTGTTGTAAAGTTAGCTCATGTATAGGATCTACTTCTTAAAATGGTCTTAGGGTTCCTCCATTTTCGGTAAGGCATAAAGTATCAGAAAAAGCCAGATGAATGTCTTAACGTTGTTGATTGTGCTGCAGCCCATATGTCTCAGCTTTCTCAATCATTTGTGTACAAATTATTTGGCCACATGGCGTCCTGTCATATTGGGGATCTGCGATATTTCCAATGGGTTAATTTTGGTGGGTATGATTGTTAATGTCAAGTTGGGAATTTTCTCCCTTCCTCTCTTATAAAAGCCCTCAGTATCAATATCAGTTTGGAATTAATATGTTATATAATGAAGTTTGCTTGTCTATGTGAATTTATGCCATAAAACCTTTTACAGCTTTTTTGTCTTGAAGGGCTTTTTGAAATTTTCCAGTCTAACCCTTTTATTTTACTGATGAGTAACTTCATGAATTGTAACAAATGTACTACACTAATGAAAGATGTTGTTAATGGGGGAGAGTGTGGGCAGGGGAGGGTGTGAGATATATGGGAATCCCCTATATTTTTGATGTAGCATTCATGTAATCTAAAGCTTCTTTGAAAATTAAAAAATAAAATTAAAAAAGAAGTAATGCGGAATTTTCAAGGTCACCCATCAATTTAGGGGAAGAATGAGAACTAGAACACAGATTTTCTGTGTTCAAGGTCCATGGTCAGTGCATTATGCACCACATTATGTTCCTTCATATTTTTTTGTCAGAGTGGGTCACTCATCATTCAACTACTAGTTACTGAGTGGCTACCCATGTACTTGGCAACTATTCTAAGCATTACGAATTCAATGGAGGGGAAAACTAAAACAATTCAGGAAGAGACCCTAATTTGCTGAAACATATTCTAGAGGTAGAACAGGATCAGATCAAAAGCTAGTGCTAACAATGGTTATGAAGACAGTTTATAAAAATGTTTTCCTTTAAAAATACCTCTAATATACTATGTCAGGCAGACAAAAATGTGCTGATAGTCTTCCACATTATCCATTAAAGAAATTTGGCAAACTCAGTTGCATATGAAATTACCGATGGATACTTAGTAAATGGACATAGCAACCCTTAAACATGTAATTAGGGACTTCTTAGGTGATCTACACATGGATCGTGGATCACTGTTTCCCAAAGTCTTTCTGTGAATTTGGGAAATTCTCACAGGAGAGAACACACTTGCAGGAGCTGGGATTGAAAAATAATAAAGAAATCAAAGAGGAATTGATTCAACAAAATGTTTTTAAGAAATGACAATTTTTCACATGTTTATTAGATTGTCCTAGCAGATGAACCAAAGGGCCAAGAGAGCACTAGCTAGAGAGTTTAAGGCAGAAGCCTAAGGGTCTATTATAATTGTTTTTTTGTAATTAACTAAACTTTCCCCTTTTAGAATACAATATACAATAACACCCTCCTCCCACAAGATAATTGGGAAAGCAAAGGTGTCAAAAATTCAATCTTGTAAAATCCTGCAATCATTATTGCGAAAGTTACCAAAAACAAGATTTTTTAAAGAAAATAAAGCTTGTCATTCAAATAAAACCTACACTGTACATTGAACTAAAAATCTAAATAATTACGATACGGTCACTTGCTAAATCCCTGCCCTGCCACTCCCACGGTTAGAATTTTAGCCTGTCAGAGTGTGAACATTTAAGACCAATGGCCAATTGTTTTCCTATGTAAGGGGGGATAGCTCTATTCACTTTTGACACTTTCGTGAGGGGGTACATTTTTGCACGGTTTTGTGTATTTGACTTGATAATGAAATGAAGGTCCCTCTTGGCAATTATTCAAAATGGAACTTTTAGTTAAGAGTGGTGGTTGTGTAGGGTGCAGTTTTATCTGCTATTGCAAGAAGGGGAGGGAATTTCATTTACCCATTGTAGTTTCTTTTGTTCTCTTTTCTGATTATTTAACTTGTATTTTGTTCTGTGTTCCGATAAAGGAATAATAGTGTGGCTATTTCACATTTCAGTCTTCTAGATGTTAACCATGTG
Source organism: Cabassous unicinctus (assembly GCA_029593785.1). Lineage (NCBI taxonomy): Eukaryota > Metazoa > Chordata > Mammalia > Cingulata > Chlamyphoridae > Cabassous > Cabassous unicinctus. Next base: position 10,689 of record JAQZBX010043537.1, on the reverse strand, counting down.
ATAGGCAGGGCCAGCTGAAACTACTAGATGATTGTAGATGAGAGTAGAGACCCTTCCAAATCCGATTCACTGCTTTGTGAGCTGTTGACAAACTCTTGCGGAATCTCTCTTTCCTGTTGTCAGATGGCATGTGGGGCTATCAATGAAGGAAATGCTTAGAATGGATCCTCAGGAGAATCAGTGATCTATTTCCTGCCCTCAAGCATAACCAAAACCAACATGCACCTACCCGAAGTGTTGAAGTGCAGAAAAATGGTTAAATCATTATCTCTACTAGTATTATTACTGAGATTAGAAGTTATAAGTAAAGGAGTCTGGTTCTCCTTCAACTTTTCCTGCCCGGAGGCCAGCTGAAGAAGCAATAGCATGTTCCCCCTCCATGATCACGGAAAAAAAGTAGCAAATCTTAAATAAAGGAAAACATGAGATCTCAGATCTTTTTCATCTGCCTTAAGATGGGAGTGAGCTTATGTAACAATTATGTTGGAGCTCCCAAGTGATGTGACTGAGGTTATCTTTCTGGAGGGGTGAAATGTCTTTGTGAACCACACTGCTTTTGGAGCAAACCTTCTGTAGGAAGAGAGAGAGAAAGGAAAAAAAATTCTCATTTGAGGTGGGGCGGGGGGGTTGAGTGACAAGAAAAGCTTTTAGCCTTCAGGTTTATTTGCTCTGTGCTAGGTATATAATAATATAGGTTTTATGTCTTTAAATCCATACTTGCTAGGCATTAAACTCTAGGAATAATCTGTTTATAGAAAATAAAGCCATTTCTATTTGAAAACAAATGGAAAAATAATTATTTTTCCCCAAATGTGTACTCTTTTAATTGATCAAATGCATCCAAGAAATTCTGCCGGCAATTTGAACACTCTGTAGGTGTTGTTGCTGCTCTAAATTTGTCTGCAAGAGGAATTGTAAATGGTATTTACCTTTTAATTAAACAAAGCATCTTGCAAATTAAACACATGTTCTTGCACATCAAAATTTAGTTAACATCCTTTTCATTGTTCATCCTGCTGACACTCTTGACAGCATCGTGAGTCCACACACAATATAGAATCACGCTGCTCCCCCCTCCCCTGCACTTTGCATTCCTCAGAGTAGATGATATCACATGCTAGAGTATACTCCGTAACTGCCTTCTAATAACCGAGCAGCTTTTCCTATTTAATATACTTAATATTGTGTAAAATATGGGATTGCATTGGTGTGTCCAGAACCTGGAAAGCTTTGGACACTGATCTGACATATGTCTTATAATCTTACACTGGAAATTTGACAGTGACTGACAGAACACCTTAGAGGAATATAAGAAGCTGATAAAGGCAGAAGCACTGCACATGAATGCAGAGTATGGTTTCTAATAGCTACATACTTTTTTACATGCATACCAGTAATTTGACATTTATAATTCACTGTGGAGCTGAATTTCTGTCATTTTCTTACTGTCAAGTCCTCTACATTTTGAAATAAATGTCCCTTCTAATTATTATATGAATTTGAACTCCAACATTCAATTTTTTCCCCTGTCCCTTATAATGGAGTACTACATTTGGCTGAAGTCTGATTTGTAACAGCATTTAGGAAATGTGATCATTTCAAATGTATTTCCACAAACTATACATTGCAAACCCCTTTCTTGATTCTATTCTGCTTTACTTGTGAAAGTACGGTTTAAAACTTACCCATCAGTACTATTTCTAAGAGAATAACATTATTAATGGCAGAATGAAACTGAGATAATTAGGATATAGTGTTAATGGAACAAAAGTCAGAGAGAGGTTTTTCAATAAAGCAAAATTGTAGTTAACGCCTGTCGCTCATTGTACTGGTGCTCATTAATCTGTTTTATTTCTGTTTATTTATGGTTTTCATAATTGAAATAAAGTCATTTGCTTAAAACATTTCTGTTTTAGTTTGCCTAAGGGCTGACTGTGCAAACTACCAGAAATGGGTTGGCTTTTATAAAGGGGATTTATTTGGGGGTAAAAGCTTACAATTCTAAGGCTGTGAAAAGTCCAAACCGAAGCACCATAAGAGGGGTCTTCTCACCAAAGTCAGCTACTGTTGTTTCTGTTGTCCATGCACTTGGCAAAGCAAGATGGCTGCCTTCTCGGCAGAGGTCTCAGCCTTCCCCACCAGGCTCACTGTCTCTTCTTGAGCTGCTCCGTGGGCCAAGCCCCTTGGGGGCTTTGTGCTTAAGTGATCTTCTATTCCTCCCTCACAAGGCGTGATCAAATATAGCTGCTTCCTTTTCCTGGGTCTGTCTGTGTCTCTCTGTGTTTTCGTTTATATCAGACCTAGCTAGGGGGCTGAGACTCAACCTGAGTCACACCTCACTGATGTAGTCCAATCAAAAGTGCTAAAGTGATCTTAAGTAATCTAATTAATGACCCCTCAACTGAATTTAATGCTATCAAAGGGTATCACACCCACAGGAATAGATTAGTTTAAAAACATAATCTTTCTCTTTTTGGGATTCATAAAATAATCTCAAACTGCCACAATTGCCAAAGGAGAAATGTTTCCTGCTTTGAAAAGAAATATCTCAGAATAATAGTTAAATAAACTCTGGGCAGGATGAGGTATTTTCTTAGCATTACGGCATGCTGAGGTTTTGTGTTGTTGTTTTTTTTAAGTTGAAAAGTTATGCTGATAGTTAGTGTTTAGTTTTAAGGTTCAGGTAAATATCATGTGCAAGAGATGCTATTCATATAAAAAATTGCTTTGAGGCACAGATATGATTGGTATGGATACGGGTGGAATAGAGAGAGAGCAGCCACTTAGTATTATCATAAAGCTTCGGCTCAAAGGAAAAAAATGCCATCTTTCTTTGTCTGAAGAAAGCTTTAAAACACAGAAACAAACAATAAAAGTATCCTTTGCAAATATAGAATTTTATGTTTTAAATAGGTGTTTAAAAATTATTAGTGATGCAATGCTTATATGATGATTAAAATAAGCTTTCACACAAACAAGTAAAATGTCCTTTCTTGATTTCATGGAAGGAATAGAATGTGAATGCTGAATATACTCACATAGGTCTTATAATAGTCAAACCCATTTCCCTAGATTTAGATAAGATCAAATATTAAGGACTTCGGTTAGTCACAAAATTTTAATGTTATTGTTTGCTTTTATACCAAAACAACTTCTGTCTCCTTGTTTAAACATTTCACAATTTAATTGGAAACAATTTTCCAACTCTAAAGAAAATCTATGCCAGCCAACAAGTTTCAGAAATATTGATTGGAACTTTCACTGATGTGTAAAATGTGCCTGAACTATAGACGTGGATTTTCCGTCTGAAAATTTTTTTAAGTTTGATATTGATCCATGTGCCACTTGCTTTTTACTAGGCTTGTGCATAATAAAGCATTGGCTCTTCATAGAACCATCCAACATATAATAATTTTTTCAAATGATATATAAAGCTTTATCCTTTTAGAGTAAATTATAAAATATATTCTCCTAAAATATTTTATATATAAATTTCCCAAAAGAAAAGTGAGCATTTTCCAAAATATAAGCAGTACCTTCATGAATGCTGACAAAATGGCCAGTTTGTCTTTAGTTCTGAGTGCTAGGTCCTGTGCTGGATACATGGCACTTCTTATCACATTGTGTTTTACAAATAGCCTCACATGCAGATACTCTGAGAGGGCAGAGACTTAGGAAGACTGAATACCATGTAGTGAAAACTGGAGCCTGGTTTTAAACCAAGATCTGACCTATGAAGCAAGGCTCTTATATACAATGCTATGTGGCTGCTCATCAATCTTGATTACTGAACACTTAACATGCGCCAGATGCTGTACTTAGTAATTTATACAGTGTGAAATGTACCTTCTTAGCACCAAATTAAATCAGAGACCCAAGACAATGCCTAAGAAGGATAAAGGTGCATCTGGGTTTAGGCTAAGTATGGAAATGGAAGGGTGTCTAGGTAGGTTCAACCTAAAGCAAAATTGCAAAGTGGGTCAAATGTGTCTTCGCTGCCTGTTCCTGTTGTGAACTCTTCCCCAACTCTGCTTCCATTCCTATAGAACCAACTCTCAGATGAAAGTACTCCTGCCAAACTTTGAATTTTTATATTAAAAAAAAATTTTTTTTAAAGATATTTAGATTACGTAAATGTTATATAAAAAATATAGGTGATACCTATATGCCCTGCTCCCTACCCCTTCCACACTTTCCCACATTAATAACTTCCTTCATTAGTGTGGTACATTTGTTACAATTCATGAACGCATTTTGGAGCATTGCCACTAAGAGTGAATTATAGTTTACATAATAGTTTAAACTCTCCCCCACACAATTTTGTAAGTTATGACAAGATATACAGTGGCTTATATCTGTCTTTGCAGTGTCATTCAGGTTGATTCCCAGGTCCCAAAAATGCCCACATATTACACCTATTTTTCCCTCTCCCTCCCCCCAGAACCTCCAGTGGCCACTGCCTCCACATCAATGACAAAAGGTCTTCCATTGCTAAAATCACAATGTCTATAGTAAAATAACAGTAAGTCTATTTTAGTCCATCATTCATTTCCCAATCCTGAGGATTCTGGGATGGTGATGTCCACTCTGCCTCTAATTGAAAGGGTGCTTAGATTCCATGGGGCAGGTGGATGTGACTATCTTGCTTGAAGTTGCAGACTCTTTCTGTTGCAGTTGCAGACTCTCTCTGTTCCTTGGGATGGGCATTGTCCATCATCATCTCCTTGTTAGTTGTCCTGGGTGAGTCCAATGAACTGGAGAGTAGGTGTTACAACTCTGTTGAGATTCAGGGCCCAATTGGCACATGGACAGTCCAAAGATTTAAGTCTCTTGGATATACACCTATCCACTCTAGCATTAACTATAGGTTCAAGTAGAAGGGGAAGAAGAGCCATGTGTAGGGAAACCACAACTGAGTCCAACTCTGTCACACTGGGGAACATAAATTTCAAAGTAGAGCCCACTGGCAGGGTACCAAACTCCTGAGCTGTCTGCCCTGCCTATAGTGTCTGGATGTCTCCAGAACCATGAGGAGCCCTGCTATTTGAGGCAATATTTACTTTGGCAGTCAATGAGATCCTGCTGAGGTGCGCATAAGCGTAACCTCTTGGATGACCTCTCGACTCACTTTGAAGTCTCTTAGCCATATAAACTCTTTTGTCTTTACCCTTTCCCCCTTTTCATCAAGTTTTTTTTCCAGTTGCATTGCTAGTTGATGCTTGGTAGTAATCCCTTGGTGCCAGGGAGGCTCATCCCTGGGAGTCATGTCCCATGTTGGGGGGAAGGTAATGCATTTATAAGTTTGGCTTAGAGAGAGGCCACATTTGAGCAACAAGGAGGCTCTCAAGAGGTATGTCTTAGGCACCCTATAATACTAGGCTAAGTTTCAATTTCAAAAGTAAATGTTCATAAGTACAGTCATCAATATCAAGGGTCCATCAATGGTCCATCCTCCTTCACTAGTTACTGCTCCTGTACTCAGAGGATTCTTTGTGTCCCATTAGAAAATGTGGCAGAGTTCTCCTGGATGGGAATTCAATATTCTTTTGGTTAGTGTGTGAATCTCCACCCACCGTGACAATGCCCCATGAACACTTGAACACATTCATTTGCTTTATAGGTATGCCCCAGGTGAACCTCCTCCCGTGCATCCCCCATCACTGACACCCCACACCCGTGATCTTCCCCTGCCACAGTTGTAACCGTTCTGTGATCCAAAACTTCTTCAAAAATGAAGCCAACAAAATAACCAAGTACAATTAACAAGAAAATGAAATGATAGTTTAAAAAATAACAAATAAAATACAAAAAATTAAAAAAATGGAATAATAAAAATCTAATTTACATTATGGTTTGCATTTTGGACCATACATTTTTATAAATTTTGATGAAATTTAACATGGCCTGTATCCATCAATGTAAGATCATGTAGAAAAATTCCATTGCCCCAACAATGCCCCATGTTCCATCTATTCTATTCCTCCCACCCTCTCCCCTCAGGACCCATGGAAGTCACCAAGCTTCACTCCTTGAAGAACAAGATTCATAATTAGTTGCAACAACACTGAGGGCTTGGCATACTGGCCTGTCCTTCCCTATTAGGCACTGCCTACGCTCACAAGAGACTCTGTCCCTTTATTTGAGAACATAGCAGGACTCCCCAGGATGGGAGTCCAACACCTTCCCACTCATTATGTGGGTCTTCACCTATTGATACAACACACTGACAACATGAACACTCACACACTACCCAGAAGCCTGCCCCAGGAGCGCCCTGTCCTGCATGCTCCCCCCACATCCAACACCCTAAATCAGTAACTCTCCCCGGCTATATTTGCCAAAAGAACATTCCCAACATTGTAGTTTCAACCACTTACCCACAAATCCCCGGAGTTCACCTGTTCCTTCCCCCAACTCTCCCCCCAGTCCCATGGCTAATTCTACCCACCCTCCCCACCCTACCCCCTCACAGACCTGCACAGCCCAACCCAATAGAATCACTGCACCACTGTCATGTCCATCCACTGCACAACTACACCTTTACACTTTATCATAGATTTTGCCCATATGGGCATTGGCTCACAACCTTCTTCCCCCTTTCTATCTCCTGTAAATATATCTTCCAGACTCTAGCTCTGTGAGGCTGCTCAATTTGCTTAAGTCATATCAGTGAGGTCATGTAATATTTGTCTTTTAGTGCCAGCTTTCTTCACTCAACATAAGGTCTTCAAGATTCATCCATGTTATCCTTTGTGTTAACATTACATTCTTTCTTACAGCTGAGTAATATTCCATTGTATGTATATACCACAATTTGTTTATCCATTCATCTGTTGATGGACATTCAGGTTGTTTCTAATTTTTGGCTATAGTGAATAATGGTGCTAGGGACATTGGTGTGCATATATCTGTTCACGTCCCTGCTTTCAATTCTTCTGGGTAGATACCCAGCAGTGAGATTGCTGGATCATATGGCAGTTCTATAGTTAGCCTCCTGTCCTCCACAATGTCTGCACCATTCTACATTCTCACCAGCAGTGGATAAGTGTTCTCATTCTTTAACATCTTCTCCAACACTTGTAGTACTCTATTTTTTCAATAGCCACCAGTCTAATGGGTGTAAGATATCTCATTGTAGTTTTGATTTGCATTTCCCTAATAGCTAGTAATGTTGAACATCTTTTCATGTGCTTTTTTAGCCATTTGTATTTCTTCTTTGGAGAAGTGTCTATTCAAATCACTTGTCCATTTTTTAAATGGGTTGTTTTTCTTTTTTTCTTTTCAAAGAGTAGGATTTCTCTATATATGCTGGATATTAGGACCCTATCAGATAGATGGTTACCAAATATTTTCTCCCATTGACTAGGCTGCCTTTTCACTTTCTTGACAAACTCCTGTGAGGTGCAAAAATTTTAAATTTTGAGGAGATCCCCTTTATCTATTTTTTCTTTTGTTGCTCATGCTTTGGGGGTAAAGTTCATGAAACCATTTCCTAATACAAGATCTTGTAGATGCTTCCCTGCATTGTCTTCCAAGATCTTTATGGTCTTGGCTCTTATATTTAGATCTTTGATTCATTTTGAGTTAATTTTTGTATAAGTTGTGAGATGGTGTTCCTCTCTTAATCTTTTGGATATGGATATCCATTTCTCCAGGTACCATTTGGTGAAGAGGCCATTCTCTCCCAGTTGAGTGGGCTTGGTGGCCTTGTCAAATATCAGTTGACTGTATCTGAAATCATATCAGAATTCTCAATTCGATTCCATTGGTCAGTATGTCTATCCTTGTGCCAATACCATGCAGTTTTGACCACTGTAACTTTGTAGTATGTTTTAAAGTCAGGTAGTGTGATATGTCTGATTTCATTATTCTTTTTTAATATGTTTTTGGTCATTTGGGGTCCCTTGCCCTTCCAAATAAATTTCATAGTTAGCTTTTCCAATTCAGTAAAAATACTGTTGTAATTTTTATTGGAATTGCATTAAATCTGTAAATCAGTTTAGATAGGATAGATATCTTAATGATATTTAGTCTTACTATCCATAAACAGTGAATATTCTTCCATTCATTTAGGTCTTCTTTGATTTCCTTTAACGGTGTTGTGTTGTTTTCTGCATATAAGTCGTTTACATCTTTAGTTAAAAATTTTCCTAGGTGTTTGATTCTTGTAGTTGCTATTGTAAATGGGATTTTTTCCCCTTGATTTCCTCCTCAGATTGCCCATTACTGGTGTACAGAAATGCTACTGATTTTTTTCTTTTAATTTTTAAAAATTTTAAAAGATACTTAGGTTACATAAATGTTACACAAAAAATATAGGGATTCCAATATGTCCCACCTCCCATACCTCCCACAACCTCCCACATAAACATCCTTCATTAGTGTGGCACATTAATTGCAGTTGATAAACACATCCTGGGGCTTTGCATTAAGCATGGACCATAGTTCACATTGTAGACCACACGCTCTCCCACACAGTTATGCATGTTATGTGATGATATAAAATGACCTGTATCTGTTGTTGCAATGTCACTCAGGACAATTCCAAAGTTCCGCAAAAGCCCCTGTATTACAACTGCTTTTCTTTCTCCCTGCCCCCAGAGCCTCCAGTGGCCACTGGCTCCACATCAATGGTGTAATTTCTTCCATTACTTGAATCACAATATATCTATAGTAGAATGCCAGTAAGTCCACTCTAGTCCATAGCTCTTCCCCCAATCCTGAGGAGTGTGGTATGGTGATGTCCACTTCACCTCCAATTAAGAGGGGTTTTATATCCCATGGGGAAGATGGATGGGCCTATCCTGCCTGCAGCTGCAGACTCTCTCCATTCCCTGGGATGGCCGTTGTCCATCATCATCTCCCTACCAGTTGTCCTGGGTGAATCCAGTGAGCTGTAGAGTAGGAGTTGCAGCTCCACTGAGGTTCTGGGCCCAGCTGGCACATGGACAGCCCAAAGACTCAAGCCTCTGGATGTCCACCTACAAACTCCAGCACCAACTATAGGTTTGAATAGAAAGGAAAGATGAGTCCTGTGCAGTGTAGACATAATTGAGTCCAACTCTGTCACTCGGGAGCACAAACTCTGAAGGAGGGCCCACTGGCAAGGCACCAAACTCTGGAGCTATCTGCCATGACCATAGGACCTGAGTGTCTCCAGAGCCCTCAGGAGCCCCACTATTTGGCGTGGTATCCACTTTGAAAGTCTATGAGATCCTGCTGAGATATTCGTGTTACCTCTGGGATGACCTCCTGACTCACTTTGAAGTCTCTTAGCCATATAAACTCATTTGTCTTTTTCTTTTCCCCCTTTTATTCAAGGTCTTTTTCCAGTCACATTGCCACTTGGCACTTGGTAGCAATCCCTCGATGCCAGGGAGGCTAATCCCCAGGAGTCATGTCCCACACTGGGGGGAAGATAATGCATTTATATGCTGAGTTTGGCTTAGAGAAAGGCCACATTTGAACAACAAGGAGGCTCTCAGGAGCCAACCCTTAGGCACCCCATAACAATAGGCTAAGTTTCAATTTCAAGAGCAAAGACTCATAAGCCTAGTTATCAATATCAAGGGCCCATCAGTGGATCATCCTTCTTCACCAGTCAATGCCCCTGCACTTGGGGGACTGTTGGTGCTTCCTTAGAGAATGTGGCAGAGCTCTCCAGGATGGGAATTCAGTATTCTCTTGTTAATTGAGTGATTCTCCACCCACTGTGACAATGCCCCATGAATATTTGAACATTTTTATATGCCTTATATGTATGCTTAGGTGAACTTCCTCCCGTGCATCCCCCATCCGTGACACCCCACACCAATGATCCTCCCCTGCCCCAGTTGTAACACTTCTGTGATCCAAAGCGTCTTCAAAGATGAAGCCTTCAGAAATGCTACTGATTTTTGCACATTAATCTTATAACCTGTCACTTTACTGAACTCATTTTTAAGCTCTAGAAGGTTTGTTGTAGATTTCTCAGGGCTTTTGAGGTATAGGATTATGTCATCTGCAAATAGTGAAATGTTTACTTTTTCCTTTCCAATTGGATGCCTTTTATAACTTTTTCTTGCCTAAGTGCTTGAGAAAGTACTTCTAAGACAATGTTAATTAAGGGTGGTGACAGTGGGCATCCTTGTCTTGTTCCAGATCTTATAGAGAAAACTTTTAGGATTTCACCATTGAATATGATGTTAGCTGTGGGTTTTTCATATATACCCTTTATCATGTTGAGGAAGTTTCCTTCTATTCCTATCTTTTGCAGTGTTTTTGTCAGGAAAGGGTGCTGTATTTTGTCGAATGCTTTTTCTTCATGTATAGAGATGATCATGTGATTTTTTTTCTTTCAATCTGTTTATGTGGTGTATTACACTGATTGATTTTCTTACGTTGAACCATCTTTGCATACCAGGGATGAAACCCACTTGGTCATGGTATATAATTTGTTTGATGTGTTGTTGAATACTATTAGCAAGTATTTTGTTGAGGATTTTAAGATCTAGGTTCATTAGAAGATTGGTCTATCATTTTTGTTTCTTGTGATGTCTTTGTTTAACTTTGGAATTAGGGTGATGTTGGCATCATAAAATGAGCTAGACAATGTTCCCTCCACTTCTATTTCTTGGAAGAGTTCATGCAAGATTGGTGCTACTTCTTTCCGGAATGTTTGGTAGGATTCACCTGTGAAGGCACCTGGTC
>JAQZBX010043536.1:0-21637 GCA_029593785.1 Cabassous unicinctus | reverse complement strand
TTTTTTTTAAGTTTGTGATAAGTGAGCATTTTGATCTTGTTTTACTTGAACTTCTTTTCACTTATGTAATATATATTTAATTGAATTATAATTTATATAATTTTATATACATATATACACATAAAAAGCATTGTAAATTTTTTTCTCTAAAGGCCATTGCTCTTATTGTCATGAAATTATAACCTTGAAATATCATTGTCAACACTGACACAAAAAACTTTTTTAGTGACTTTAGCTTTGTCATGTTTTCAAAACCCATATTCCACTCTTCTCTTAAATATGTTATTATACATTTAATTAATGACAATATATTGGACAAAATATTTATAAAAAACAAGGCTTTAAAAGTCCTTATTTTCTCTGGAGTCTGAATTACTAGTTTCCCCTGAGGATTTGGACTATAAGTGCACCAGGAATCCCCAGAAAGATAGTGGCAACAATGAATAAGAAGCCTGATGCACATTTGTTCATGTGGCTTGAAATAAAATACACTTTTATTCAAAATACTCTGCAGCATTCCTTGTGACAGGAACTGATGGATCACACTGTAGAATTTATATCAGGTCTTTCTGAAAAATATTAATAGTCAGAAGGAGAAGACTGATATTTCAGTCTTCAGGTCTGTTTGTTCTTCTTTATGTTATTTTGGGATCTGATATGGATCTGCATTGGTATTTCTAAATCAAAGTACAAAAAACTAAATTCACCAAGGTCTAGTGATAGCACACAATATTGATAGTATTTTTAATTTTCTTTATATTCTGATTCTTTTATGTTATCATTTACTCTTTAAGCATGTTTATACCATATAAAATTGTGTATGATGTTTCACTCTTTAAATGTAATATAAAAATTTAGGTCAGAGGTTTCATTCTCCCTGAGGGTATTTTGTATTTTCGCTCCATTTTGACTTTTAGCATAATTTTATCAGTTTCTCTTTTGACTACAGAGAGACTGAAGCACATTAGCAGGCATGGGCAATCTCACCATTTTCACAGAACTCCTCCTTATGGATATCTCAAGGTCTTGGAAGCTCCAAATCTTGCAAGATTTAATGTTCATAGTGATCTATCTGGGAACCCTGGCTGGAAATCTTCTGACTGTTACTGCCATTGGGACAGACTCCGAATCCACTTCCCCATGTATTTCTTGATAACATTTTGGTTATCCTTGTTTAATTTTGGTTACATCTCAGTAACTTCCCAAATCTGTGATGAATTTTCTGACAGGCAGTAAATTAATTTCTGTCAAAGAATGTGCCACTCAGAAATTTCTATTTATGTTATTTGGATCCACAGAGTTGGGTTTTGCTGTTTTGTTTTGTTTTGTTTTTTCCCATTGTGGCCATGTATTATGACACACCCAAAAAAGCCTTATCAACCTGCTCTCCCCAGATAGCTACTTTAATTTTATTTATTTATTATTTCTGGATTGTTTGCTTGTATGGGCCTCATATCAAAAGAATCAACAATTCAAACACTGTTGACAGCTGCGTTCTACACTATGGTACCCACTCATAAATCCCATCATTTTTAGCCTGAGAACAGGGAGATTAAGCATGCCCTGGATAGAATGTTTGCTAAATATTTCTGGATACAAAAAGAAAGATATTTTTTTGTTTGGTTTGGAATGGCATTTAAATAATCAAAGCAGAATTAAGTCTATAAAATCATTATCTCTGCAACCATATGAAGTTAAAGACTTGGTCAATTAGTTATTTTGTTATAAAATGGTTGCTAAATAATTAAATTTACCTAGTTAATATTTTCACATAAACGTTGCTTAAATGAAATGAATTATTATTCTGTGCCCACTCTTTATTGAATGTTTACTATTGTGCATTTAAAAACTAGAAATGTGGGGTTATCTTCTTATATCCATGCTGTTCTAAATGTAGAGAGGTCAAGAAAGTTGCATAACTTTTTCAGATTCACACTGATTTTTGTGACATGGCTGGGATGAAAACTAAGATTTAGATTACTGCAAATATATGCTCTGAATCCTGTTTTCATGATGTAATATAATTGTTATGATTTAATGTTAAAGTAGATACAAATATTGCTAGCTAGCTAGTCTAGTCAGATAGATAGATAGATAGATAGATAGATAGATAGAAAGATGATAGATAGATAACTACTACTCACACTCTTTATTTCAATACACCTATGTATTATACCCTGATAAGGAAATCTGTATAACTTCTAGATAATGACAAGAGAAATACTCACATCTATGAAGAGATCCATTTATATCATAACCACATACCACATTAAATCTATTTCAGACTTCCTGCCTACCTTAGAGCAGGAGTTGCAGAAAGAAAGAAGTCAGTCAGTACCAATAACAGGGAGAAAGAAATCTGAATGGTAGCCCTTCAAACAAAAAACTAAAACAAGCAATGTTCAAAAATGAATATCATGGAAAACAAATAATTCTGACAAAGTTTAAATGCATAAAATAATTATAAAAATCCAGATGGAGAAAGGACAAAGCATAATAATAAGGTTGCTGAATTTAGGCATTGATATTTCTGCTCATGAAATAAGAGATAACACACAATGTGTGAATGAAAGGGAATCTGAATGGCCTGTAGAGTAGAACCTGGTGATGATGGCAGATGGGAGAAGAAAACCCAAAGGTCAACAATGCTCCATGATTCCTACCTGAAAAGAAATAGAGTTTGCTCTCAATATCATTTTAAAATTGCTTGTATAGTAATTGTCTATGTACTGCTTAATTTATGTACAGTTATATGATCTTATTCCAGGTTGTAGAAGAATTTACACTTAGGAAAAGAAGCTTTTTGTATTTCCATTTAATAATTCATTATCAAACTGAACAAATTATGACAGTCACTTGGACAAAGCCCAAAGCAATATTCCTTTAGATACAAGTGTTATATAAAGCTTAATTCATATTGAATGTGATATATGTGTGTATATATGTGCTTCATTAATTCTCATAAATTTTATTGTTAAGTCAATCTCATTTTCTTTGTTGTTTTATGCTTTTTTAACTAAAATGATGAGTGACAGTTGCTTAACTATAACTACCATTTTTCTTGCCAAAAACTGCATTGCTCCCACAGCTCTCACCATATATTATTTGTCTATTCCTAAAGTCCATGAATATCTAAGCTGCCAATACCAATTTATTAAATGACATTTTTCAGTGAGCATGAACATTACGCTAAGTCCATATCCTTGCCAAAAGACTGAAAAACCCCAACTTTACAATTGTTTATCATCCTGATAAAGCTTTGTGTCATTTTGCCTGAAATTTTATGAATGATTGACAGTTAATTTGAGCTTCTCCTAATTGATAGCTATTTTGGAATTATATTTTGAAAATTAAAAAATAAAATAATTTTGGTATGTCTTCATTGTATTTCTAGACATATCCTTTGATTTGAGAATGTTTTTGTCAACATTTAATAGCATGTATTTATCCCTTATGATTTTGGAGCTAGGGAAGCCATCTCCTATTGCTCCATTCATCTATAAACTTAGCCTGTGTGTCTTTCTTTGAGAAGGTAAGTTTTATACTAATATCAAGGAATTCTTTCACCTCTGTATAATAATTTCATATGTTGTTTAGGGTGGTTTTAAACACCTCAAGTTTTCAATGATATATGGATTTGGGTTTTTGTTTTTCTGTTAGCTCTTTATTATTATCTTTAAGATTTAGGCTTTTAATCTGTCTGGAATAGACCATTTACAGCAGGAAATACTCCTCTGTGGTTCCAGTTTTCTTGTTAACCTACTTTTTTTTGCTTTATTGGACCTCTTGTATTAAGGTGTAAATTACCTTGAATATATACTCCTGTTTTTTTGATATATTTATTCCTGTATCAGCACCAAATTGCATTGTTTACTAAGTACTTGGTATTATTAATATATGTTAAGGTAATGAACCTCCTTAGAAAGATGAGTGATCAAATATGTTGGCCATTATGTTTCCATATTTGTTTTAGAATGAGAATTTTTCACTTCCTCACATATTAAACTGCACTTCAGATTGTGAATCTATTTACCTTACAAATATTTTTAAGCTGGCTTTCATTAAACTATTTTTGTCCTATCTGTAATGTGAAATATCATTTAGGAATCATTTATATTTTTTTAGGGTATCCTTTTGTATTTTTCAGGACATTTTAAGTAATATTTCATTTGTCCTAAATATCATATAATCATATCGTATCATATAAATATATAATATAGTTTAAATTGCACTGTCAATATTAATTTTATTTCTATTTGCTACAGTTTAAATTATGTTGAAAATAATATAAACAAACTTTATTTCTTACAATTATGTAAAACAATTATGCAAAAATTACCAACTTTATGTCTACTGATAGAGTCATTATCATTATTGCAGTTGCTGTTTTTGTCATAGTTATTATTATGATTACTATTGTTATTTCAAAGCTGATATGATTGAGTCTAGGATAATGAGTGATTTGAACACATAGCCCAACTTTCTCTTAGAAGGGTAGAGTACATACACGATCTAAATTAAGGTTTTATCAAATAGCCTAGAGCTACCACATAAACTCTGATTTGAATTGTGTGTTTGTTCTTTTCAGATACTAGGTAATCCCAACAGTACCCTGAGTATTCCAACTAAAACAGCATTAAGTTATCCAATTTTCTTTTCAGATATATATTTAGGTACTGAAGTAATATGTGTTAATTACAAAAAACGAAGAAAGCAATAGGGATTCTAATGGCTCTTTAGACTGAATATTTCCAATTAAATAATAATAATTGTAAGGTCCATATCTATTTATCCTTTCCTCTTTTTAGTTCCATTTCTTTCTAACACCTGTACAAATTCAATCTCTGTTTGGTGCTAATAGAAAAAATCTATTCATTCCCCTTTGAAATTTCAAAACCAACTCTTCCAAATTATAGTCCATTGCATGAATACCACATTTTATTCAGCATTCATCAGCCAATGGTTTGTTCCCCCATATTTTTTGCCTGCCATGCATAATGCTGCTTTAAAAACGATGTGCAATTCTTTGCATAGATATATATTTTCAATTCTCTTCGGTATATACCAAGGAGTAAGTTACTGAATTAAACGGTAACTCCAAGTTTAAAAAGATTTTAAATATGAAAAATTGCAAGAGACAAGACAGACACTCTTTATTAATAAAAAGGGTAATCTATCAAGAAGAAAGAACAATCATAAACATTTATGTACTTAAACAGGGCACCTCAAAATACATGAGGCAAATGCTGTAAAAACTAAGTGGAGAAATAGATGCCTTTAAAATTATATTGGGGGAATTTAATACACCATTATCACCATTAGATGGGACATTTCAACAGAGAATCAATAAAGATACACAGACTTTGAATAATGTATTATAGGATTTGGACCTGATAGACATATACAGAACATTACACCAATGGGATATACATTCATCTCCAGTGCACATGGATCATTCTCCAGGACATACCACATGCTAGGCCACAGAACAAACTTAATGAATTAAAAAATATTGAAACTCTGCAAAGTAATTGCTTTAACCACAATGGAATGCAACTGGAAATCAGTAAGGGCCAGAGAAACAGATTAGGCACAAAGAAGTTAGACAACACACTCTTAGACAAACAGAGAGTTAGGGATGAAATCTCAAAAGAAATCAGTAACTTGAAATGATGAAATTAATAACACAACATATCAAAACCTATGAGATGCAGCAAATCTGTACTGAGAAGGAACTTGATAGCCTTAAATGCCGATACTAAAAAAGAAGAAAGAGGTAAATTAGAGACCTAACTGCGCACCTGGAGGAATTAGTAAAAAGAACAACAAACTAACCCAAAAGGAAGTAGAAAGAAGGAAATAACAAAGATTAGAGCAGAACTAAATGAAATTGAAAATAAGAAAGCACTAGAAAAAATAAACACAGCGGAAAGCTGGTCTTCAAGAAGATCAATAAAATTGAAAAACCCTTAGCTAGACAAACAAAGGAAAAAAGAGAGACGGTGCAAATACATAAAATAAGAAATGAGGAAGGAGATACCAACACTGATCACACAAAACTAAAGAATATCATAAGACGACATGAAAAATAGCATGTCAACAAGATGGATAATTTAGAGGAAATGGACAAATTCCTGGAAACTCACAAGCAGCTTACATTGACAAAGAAGAAATTGATGAACTCTGCAGATCACAAGTAACAAAATTGAATCAGTCATTAAGGCAAGATGGCAACAGAGTGAGGACCTCCTGGAGTCAGCTCATGCTGCAGGGCAGTAGGTAATCACCCAGAACTACCTAGAGCACCTGTTTGGGGGCCCCAGGAGACCAGAAGAGTATCCTGCAACATCATTAAAAGTACGGAAGGAGGAGACTGCCCATTTGCAGAGAGGATTTGTGTGTGAGTAGAGCCCTCCACACCACAGAGGTAAGTACCTGCAGCACAAGCCAACATGGGAGCTATTCCAGGCTGGAGTTGGAAGCACCATTTCCCAAAAAATAGAGTAAGAAGACATGGTGTAGCACCAATTTCAGCTACAGATTGGTGATTCAGCAGGCTAAAGTATAATCCTAGGAACAACTAAACTTTGAGCCTCTCCAGGTTTGAATGAGGTCAGTAGCTGCCATTTTGACTCCACCCCCAGCCTGAGGGGAAATAGAGCTGAGTGAAAATCACAGTGTTGGTAAGGACCAGCTTCTTTCCTCTCAGGTCAGATTTTAGCTGTAGCCTAAACCCCAGCATCTTATCTGGCAGGGAGGAAGCTGGGAGGACCTGCACAGCCTCTCTGGGAAACCGCAAGCCTTGCCGCAGAAGCCACTGCCTATCCTACTCTAGCAGTGCAGGCCACCTCAGGAGCTATTCTGTGGCTGGAATTAGAAGCTCCATTACCCATAAATGGTGGAGGAAGAGACAGTTGTCCACCAACCTTAGCTACTGATTAGTGGACTCAGCTGGCTAAAGTATAATCCTAGAAACAGCTGGGGTTTGAGCCTGTGCAAGTTGGAAAGAGTCTGGTAGCTGCCATTTTGACTCTGTCCCCCACATGACGGGAAGCCTGGCTGACTGAAAAGCCAGTGAAGTTAGGGACTGGATTCTTTCCACCATGATAGGACTGCAGTCCTAGCAGAGAGGAAGCTGGTGGGACTTGCACCAGGCTCTACAGGCAACTGCAAGTGTTCTCTGCTGGCACAGATTGAAAATAGCCAGTCACCTGGGGCTGCAAGCCTGCACCCCAATAGGATAGGAGAGATGCTTGGCCTTTCCAGGTAACAGCAGGAGTTTTCAGCCCACACACACTGGTTTATTGAGTGCCTTCAAGTCCATCTTCACCTCTGTCTCCCTTTAGGCTAAGAGGGGGCTGGTGTTCCCTCAGTCTCTCAGGGCAACTGGAGGCAATTTCCACCTTCGCAAACCTGACTGTTGTACACCTGTGGCTCCATCCCCATCCCCAATAGGACAAGAGACAGACTGTGTTTGCCCAGACTCTCTGGGTAACTGCAGCTGCATTTGGCCCACACAGCCTGGACTGATGGGTACTTGTGGATCCACCGTCACCACTCAATAAGAAAGGAGGGGATTGGTGTTTCCACAGCCTTTCCGAACAATGGCAGATTTTCAGCCTGCATGGACAGGACTGTTGAATGCCTATAGATCCACCCCCATGCCCAAAAGGATAGGAGGGGGCTGGTGTCTCCACAGCCTCTCCAGACAATAGCAGGTACTTTTGGCCTACAGAGACTGAACTTTAGGTGCCTGTGGATCCAATTCCATGCCTTAATAGGGTAGGAAGGGGTTGGTGTTGCCTCAGCCTCTCTGGGCAATGGCAAGTATTCTCTGCCTAAAGGGACTGAACTATTGGGTGCCCGTAGAACCACCCCAACACTTAGTAGAATAGAAGGGGGATGGTGCTTCCTCAGCCATCTGGGCAAGGGTAGGTAATTTCAGCATATAGGGACTGAAATGTTGGACATTGGTGGTTTTGTTTCCACCCATAAAGGGCAGAAGGGAGAATAATCCTTGAGCTTCCTAGGGCAACTACAGGCATATTTGCCCCACACAGATTAGATTGTTTTTGGCACTCCAGAGGGTTGATTCCCATCCTTAGCAGGGAGGGGGTCTAGTGCTATATCAGTTTACCTGAGTAACTGTGGTTATTTTGGACCCACATGGCATAGATTGTTGCCCACAACTATAGCTCCATCCCCACCCAAGGTAGGGGAAGAAGAAGTGTGAAGCTTTATCAGTCTCTTTGGGCACCTACAGACGGGCTTGTCCTAACCAACTTGGATAATTACATTGCTGCATATCTGTTCCTACCCTTGACAGAAGAGAAAGGAGGGAGAACCTTCATGAATTCCTGAGGCAACATGGGTAGCTTCAGCCTCCATAGCTTACAGCACCAACTACATCCTTGGCTCCTACTACACAACCAGCAAAGGAGAAAAGACAAGAAATCCCTAAAATAAAGGGAGAAACTGCACCCAGAATACATAAATCTATTGTGGAAACATGGCTGATGGGTTGTATATATAAATCTTAGCTGCCACTAAAACAACAAACAAAAAGCCAGAGGCTGCTGAGGGGACCTGCCCTGGGGCAAAGTAAACCAGGACACTGCTTACCAACTCCCAGAAGAGTGAGGGTCAGAGCCATAAAGAAGCTAAAACAAGAACGTAAGCAGAACTCTCTCACACAAAAGCGGCTGAGTCTGGGCAAGACTCTGCTTAAGTGAGCTTTTTTGGGAACTCACATAGTAGTAGGCTTCAGGGCTTGATCTAGAGGGAGATGGACAAAGAGAAAAATTCCTCAAGGGAACATAGACAACAGCAATGAAATAGAATAAGAAGAACAAAGTGTCAAAGAGCAAACAACACACACACACAAACAGCAATTAATTAAAACCATAGAGTAAAGAGAGAATCTAATCAAGTAAATAAACCCATCAGGATAAAAAAATGACCAGAGGGCAACAAAATATTACAAACCATACTAAGTAACAGGAAGACATGGCCAAGTCCAATGAACAAACTAAAAACCAGAAAGAGGTACAGAACATTGAACAACTAATCAAAGCAGTACAAACAAATATCATGGACCGACTTAATGAAGTGAATGAAGAGATTAAGAATATTAAGAAGACACTAGGGGAACATAATGAAGAAATTGTAAACCTAAATAAAAAGATAATGGATATAATGGTGATGAAAGGCACAATCCAAGAAATCAAAAAGAAACTGGAAGTACATAAAAGTAGATTTGAACAGGTGGAGGAAAGAATTAGTGTTGTGGAAGACTGTACATTTGAAATCAAACAGTAGAACTGATGGATAAAAAGATAGAAAAAATCCAGCCGGGACTCAGGGATTTAACTGACAACACAAAATGCACAAACATGTGCATTGTGGGCATCCCAGAAGGAGAAGAGAAGGGACAGGGAACAGAAGGAGTCTTGAAGGAAATAATGGCTGGAAACTTCCCACCCCTATTAAGGAAGATGGATGTACATGTCCAGGAAGAGCAGCGCACCCCAAACAGTATAAATCCCAACAGGCCTACTCAAAGACATATACTTGTCAAACTGTCCCATGCTCAAGACAAAGAGAAAATACTGAAAATAACAAGAGAAAAGAGAACCATCACATACAAGGGAAGCTCAATAAGATAAAATGCTGATTTCTCATCTGAAATCATGGAAACAAGAAGGCAATGGTATGACACAGTTAAGGTACAAAAAGAAAAAACTTCCAGCCAAGAATTCTTCATCCAGCAAAAATGGCATTCAAAAATGGAGAGTTCAAAATATTCACAGATAAACAGAAATTAAGAGAGTATGCCAATAAGAAACCTGTCCTTCAAGAAATACTAAAGGGAGTTCTGCAGGTTGATAGGAAAAACAGGAGAGAGAGAGAGAGTTGTAAGAGAGTGTAAAAACAACTAAAATCACACAAAAAAAGAACTAAAAACAGTACATGGCATACTTGAACCCAAAGAAAATATGTCTAATGTAAGTAATTCCTTGAGAGCAATAACACTGATTATTAAGAATTAAACGCACCACTTAGGAGACTCAGATTGTCAGAATGGATAAGGATATATGACCTATATATATGTTGTCTATAAGACACCCTCCTTAGACCCAGGGATTCTACAGGCTGAAAGTGAATGTCAGAAAAACAATCCTAGAAGCAAACAATAACCAAAAAAGGGCAGGAAGAGCTAGATTAATATGAGACAAAATAGACTTTAAATGCAAATCTTTTGTAAGAGACAAAGATGGACACTATATATTAGTGAAAGGGGTAATCATTCAAGAAGAAAGAACAACCATAAACATTTATGCACCTAACAGGGGCACCTAAAAACACATCAGGGAAACACTGGAAAAACTAACTGGAGAAATAGATGCCTCTAAACTATAGTGGGGGACTTTAATACACCATTATCACCATTAGACAAAACATCTCAACAAAGAATCAATAAAGAAACAAACATTCTTATTAGTACATTATAAGGTATGGATCTAATACACATAAACAGAACACTATACCCAAATACAGCAGAATATATATTCTTCTCGAGTGCACATGAATCATACTCCAAGTTAGACCACATGCTAGGCCACAGAAAAAAATCTCAATGAATTCAGAAAGACTGAGATTATACAAAGAAATTTCCCTGACCATAATGGAATGAAATTGGAAATTGGTAAGGGCCAAGAACCCAGATTAGGCACAATGATGTGGAAGTTAAACAACACACTTAGACAAAGAGTGGTCAACAAGGAAATCTCAAAATAAATCAGTAACTATCTTGAAATGAAAGAAAATGACAAAACAACATATCAAAACCTATGGGATGCAGCAAAAGCTGTACTGAGAGGGAAATTCATAGCCATAAAAGCATATATCTAAAAAGAAAGAACTAAAATTTAAGACATAACTGCACACTTGGAAGAATTAGAAAACGAACAACAAACTATCCCCAAAGGAAGTAGAAAGAAGGAAATAAAAAAGAGATTAGAGCAGAACTAAAAGAAATAGAAAATAAGAAAGCACTAGAAAAAATAAACAAAACCAAAAGCTGGTTCTTCAAGAAGAAAAAAAGAAAATGACAAACCCTTAGCCAGATTAAAAAAGGAAAAAAGAGAGAAAATGCAAATATATAAAACAAGAAATGAGGAAGAGGATATCACCAGTGACCCCACAGAAATAAAAGGTATCATAAGAGGATACCTTGAAAAATTATATGCCAACAATAAGGATAATTTAAAGGGAAAGGACAAATTCCTAGAAACTCATAAGCAGCCTACAGTGAAGAAAGAAGAAATTGAATAACTCAACAGACCAATTACAAGTAAAGAGATAGATTCAGTCATCAAAAACCTCCCAACTAGGAAGAGCCCAGGTCCAGATGGTTTCACAGGTGAATTCTACCAAATACTCTGGAAAGAACTAACACCAATCGTGCTTAAGATCTTCCAAAAAATAGAAGTAGAAGGAACATTGCCTAACTCATTCTATGATGCCAATATTACCCTAATACCAGAGCCAAACAAAGATGACACAAGAAAGGGAAATTACAGACCAATCTCTCTAATAAAACTAGATACTAAAATCCTCAAGAATATACTTGCTTATCGCGTCATCAACACATCAAATGAATTTTACAGCATGACCAAGTGGGTTTCATCCTGAGTATGCAAGGATGGTTGAACAAAAGAAAATCAATGTAATACACCACATAAACGGATGGAAAGAAAAAAATCACATGATCATCTCTATAGAGGCAGAAAAAAAACATTCTACAAAATAAGGTAACCTTTTCTTATAAAAACACTGCAAAAGGTAGGAATATAATGAAACTTTCTGAACATGATAAAAGTATATATGAAAAACCCAGAGCTAACATTATCTTCAATGGTGAAATCTTAAAAGCTTTTCCTCTAAGATTGGGAACAAAACAAGGATGCCCTCTATCACTGCTCCTATTTAACATTGTCTTAGTAGTGCTTGCTTGAGTACTGAGGCAAGAAAAAGATGTGAAAGGCATCCAAATTGAAAAAAGAAGTAGTAAAAATCTCACTATTTGCATATGACATGATCTATACATAGAATGCCCTGAGAGCAATCTTAGGAAGAAATCAAGAAAAAATACCATTTACAAAGAACTAAAAGAATCAAATATCTAGGAATCAGTTTAACTAGAGATGTAAATGTCTGATCCAGAAAACTACACAACACTCTTAAAGGAAATCAAAGAAGACTAAGATAAATTGAAGAATATTCCATGTTCATGGATAGGAAGACTAAACATCATTAAGGTGTCTATCCTACCCAAACTAATCTACAAATTTAATTCAATCCCAGTAAAAATAAACACAGCATTGTTTACTGAATCAGAAAAACTACCTACAAATTTTATTTTTATGGGTAAGAGGCCCTGAATAGCCAAAGACATGTTTAAAAAGAAAAATGAAATTGGAGGAATCACACTAACTAAGTTTAAAACATACTACAAAGCTAAAGTGGTCAAAACTGCATGATATTGGCACAAGAATAGTCATACTGACCAATGGAACCAAATTGAGAGTTCTGATACAGATCCTTATATATACAGTCATCTCATATTCAACAAGGCCACCAAGTCCACTCAATTGGGAAAGGAAGGCCTCTTCAACTGATGGTGCTTGGAGAACTGGATCTCCATATCCAAAAGAATGAGAGAGGAACACCATCTCACACATTATACAAAAATCAACTCAAGGTGGATCATAGATCTAAATATAAGAACCAAGACCATAAAGACCTTGGAAGATAATGTACAGAAATATCTACAGGACCTTGTAATAGGAAATGGTTTCATGAATTTCACACACAGGACACAAGCAGTGAAAGAAAAAAATAGATAAATGGAATCTCCACAAAATTAAAAACTTTTGCACTCAAGGGAGGTTATTAAGAAACTAAAAGGACAACCTATCCAATGGGAGAAAATATTTGGCAGCCATGTATCTGATAGGAGCCTAATATTGAGTATACATAAAAAAATCCTACACCTCAAAAATAAAAAGACAAACAACAAATTTAAAAAATGGGCAAACAACCTGAAAAGACACTTCTCCAAGGAAGAAATACAAATGGCTATAAAGCACAGAAAGGATGCTCAACATCACTAGCTATTAGTGAAATGCAAATCAAAACCAAAACGAGATACCATCTTACACCCATTATACTGTCGGCTGTTAAAAAAACAGAGGATTATAATTGTTGGAGAGGATGTGGAGGAATCAGAACCCTTATCCCCTTCTGGTGGGAATGCAGAATGGTCCAGCCACTGTGGAGAGCAGTTTGGCAGTTCCTCAAAAAACTAACTATAGAACTGCTATATGATACAGCAATTCTACTGCTATGTATATACCCAGAAGAACTGAAAGCAAAGACTTGAACAGATATATGCACACCAATGATTATAGTGGCAGTATTCACTATTGCTATGTGTTGGAACCAATCCAAAAGCCCATCAACAGATGAATGGATGAACAAAATGTGGTATATACATACAATTGAATATTACTCAGGTACAAGAAGGAATACAGTGCTAACATACAGAAAAACATATGTTATGGATCAATCTTGAGGAGCTTATGTTGAGTGAAGCAAGCCAGACTTTGACGATTGAACAGCATATGAATTAAGGAAACTGAACAGTCTCCGGGGGCTATTTTCTGGAGGATAAGTTATAGGAAATAGAAAGGGAGAAGAAGTTTGTGAGCCAACAACCATATGTATGTAATCTATGGTAAGGTGAAAGTGTGTAGTTGTGCATTGAAGGTATATGACTGGAGGGTAGTGATATTATTGGTTTGGGTGGTGCAGTTTTCACAGATGGGTAGATTGGGGATGGCAGGTTGGAAGGTGCAGGGTACTTGGGGGGGGGTGGGTTTAAGAGCAACATGGTGAACACAGGGGATTAGCAGGTATGTGGTTGAATGTACAAAGTTGGAAATGTTCTTACAGCAATATGACAAGGAAGGGTTACGGTTTAGGGTGTTGGATTGGGGCGGGGGGGGAGGGCATTCAGGACCTGGCACACCTAGAGCAAACTTCCAGGGAGAGTGTTAGTGATCATTTTGTAATAATGTGTTGTATCAGTGGGTGGAGACCCACATAATGAGCAAGAAGGAGTTGGACTCCCATCCTGGGGAAGACCAATTTTTTCACAGAGAAGTGGGAGTCTCTTGAGAGCAGGCACAGTTCTTAATAGGGGAGGACAAACCAGTGTGTCACGACCTCACTGTTGTTGCAAGTAACTATGAATCTTGTCATCCAAGGAGTGAAGCCAGGGAGTAACCATGGGCCCAGAGGGGAGGAGTTGGGAGGAATAAAATAGATCAAACATGGGGTATTTATTGGGCAATGGAAGAGTTCTACATGATCTTGCAGTAATGGACACAGGCCATGTTAAATATCATCAAAATTATAAAAGTGTACAGTCTAAAATGTAAACCATAATGAAAACCATTGACCATGGTTAGTAGATATGTTTCAGTATTTGTATATCAGTTATAACACATGTACCATACACATATAAAAAGTTATTAATACAGGAAGGGGGAAAAGGGGAAGATGTTGGGTAGATGAGTGTCCCCTGTATTCTGTATGTGACTTTACTGTGACTTAAAACTTTTTTGAAAACAAAATGAAAGAAAGTAAGAAACTGGGGAATAAATGGAAAAAAATGTCACTGTACAGACAGGACACAAGATATTACAGTGATTAAAGTCAAAATATCAAAAAAATATTTAAAAATATTTTTCTTAATTTTTTTAATATCCCAATATTTTAATTTAATTTTATTCTTAGACTTTAAATGTTTATGCATTTTTTTCTTATTTTTAAAACTACCGTTATTATTTCATTTTCCTATTAATTGTATTTCACTATTTTAAGGGCTTTATTTTTGAGGAAACTTTGGAATACAGAAGGGTTACAGCTGGGTCCGGAGAGGATCATTGGTGTGGGATGTCAATGATGGGAGATATATGGAAGGAAGTTCAGCTGGGCATATATATAAGGTACATAAATATGTTCAAATGTTCATGGGGCATTGTCACAGTGTGTGAAGTATCACATAATAACTGAGATAATATTGAATTCCATCCTGGAGAGCTCTGCCACATTTGCTAATGGAGCAGCAACAATCCCCCAAGTGTAGGGGCAATGATTGGTGAAGGAGGATGATCCATTGATGTGCCCTTGATATTGATGGCTATGCTTATGAGCCTTTGCTCTTGAAATTGAAACTTAGCCTAGTGCTGTGGGGTGCCAAAGAATTGGATTCTAACAGCCTCCTTTTTGCTCAAATGTGCCTCTCTCTAAGCCAAACTCAGCATTACCTTCCCCCCAGCATGGGGCATGACTCCCAGGGATGAACCTCCCTGGCAACAAGAGATTGCTACCAAGCACCAATTAGCAGTGCAACTGGAAAAAGACCTCAAATAAAAGGGGGAAAAGAAAAGGGAAATGAGTTTATATGCTAAGAGATGTCAAAGTAGTTGGGAGGTCATCAAAGAGGTAACATTTATGCACAACTCAGCAGGATCTCATAGACTGCCAAAATGGATAGTACCCCAAATAATGGGGCTCCTGAGGGCTCTGGAGACACCCAGGTCCCATGGTCAGGGCATATAACTCTGGAGTTTGGTGCCTTGTCAGTGGGTCCTACTTTGGAGTTTGTGCTCCTGAGAGTGACAGAGTTGGACACAATTATGGCTTCCCTACACATGGCTCATCTGTCCCTTCTATTTAAACCTATACATGGTGCTGGAGTTTGTAGGTATGCATCCAAGAACCTGGAGTTTTTGGGCTGTCCATGTAACAGCTGGGCCCAGAACCTCAGCAGTGTTGCCACACCTACTCTCCAGTTCATTGGACTCACCCAGGACAACTAACAAGGAAGTCAGGATTGACAACCACCATACCAAAGAAACGAGAAAGCCAACAAGTGAAAGCAAGAGAGTCCCATCTAATAGCTGTTTGGGACCATGGCCTCCTCAAAATTAGAGGTGGAGTGGACATCACCATCCCAGAATCCTAAGGATTGGAGAATGAACTATGGACTAGAGTGGACTTACTGGTATTCTCCTATAGATATATTGTGATTCTAGCATTGGAAGAAATTACAACATTGATGTGGAGGCAGTGACCACTGGAGGCTCTGGGAACAGGTAGAAGGAAAAATACTTGTACTATGGGGGCTTTTTCAGGACTTGGGAATCGTCCTGAATGACAATGCAATGACAAATACAGGCCATTTTATATCATCACATAAAATGCAGAACTGTGTGTTAGAGAGTGTAGACTACAATATGAAGTATGGCCCATGATCATTGGCAAAGCCCCAGGATGTGTTTATCAATTGCAATGAATTGCCACACTAAAGAAGGATGTTTATGTGAGAGGCTGTGGAGGGTTTGGGTGGTGGGGCATATGAGAATCCCTATATTTTTTGTGTAATATTTATGTAATCTAAGTATGTTTTTAAAATAATAAAATATTACTAAAAAATAATAAAAGAAAAGAAAATTGATTGGACACACAGAGATGTTCAATTATAAAATATATATACATATATATACACACATACACATATATATATGCATATGAAGCTGCTGAAAAAAGGACAGATAGGTTTAATATCACCTGATGTCTATAAAATAAATTATAGAGGAAAAAAATGCATGTTTGGAATCTGCACCAAGCTCAGTATTTTTTTTTATTCTATCAGAGAAGCTTTTCTTTTTTTAATGTGGTATATTATGAATATATTCAGTTTAATATAAACTAATTTATCACATCTTTAAATACCCAATGGAAGCTAAATGGATATTTTCAAATTGACCTCATGCATTTAATAATACATGAACATATTATTTATTAATCTGATATTTTACATGTTTAACTCAAATCATTTTACTGTTAAAGAGTTGTTTTTTATTTTTTTATTTTTAATTAAATTAATTTTATTGATATATATTAATAAAGCATAAGTCCATCCAAAGTGTAAAATCAATGGTATTCAGTATAATCACATATTTGTGCATTCATCACTTCAATCATTCTTAGAGCACATTCTTTATTCCAATAATAATAATAAAACAAGCAAAACTCATCAGGTTTCAATCTCTCTATGCTTCTGCTGCCACACATAGCTGATATTCTTTTTCCTATGCAGAAGTAAGAAGAAATGAATTCATGAAGCATATGACAACATGGATAAATGTGGAGGACATTACGTTGAGTGAAGAAAGCCAGACACAAAAGGAAAATATTGTACAATTGCACTATTATAAACTAAATATATTGTGTAAACTCATGGAGTTAACAATTAGAATATAGGTCACCAGAAAATAGGAGGGTAGGGAATGAAAAGCTGAGAGTTAAATTGTGCAGAATAGGAAAAAAGTTTGTTGTAAATCTTTGGAAATGAATAGAAATGGTGAAAGCATATCACCGTGTTTGTAATTAACAGAGCTATTACATGTGTATGATAGTGGTTAAAAGGAAAAGTCTAAGTTAATGTATATTCCAAGAAGGAAAGTAGCTTCTGACCTGACCTTTTTTTATTTGTACTTATTATTTGTACTTTTTGATATATTTAGGTTCAAGTATATTATATTGTTATTTTTCCTTTTTTTAAATTTAGCTTCGTTTGCTAATTTTTGGCTATTATTTCAATTAATTAACCATATATTTCTTCTCCATTACCATGTTAGTTGGAATTCTTTGTCTTTTGATATTGTCTTTTTTCTTTGGGGACATTGTATACATAAGTATAACTGCATTTGTTTAAAAGAAACCGTAATTAGACAATTTTTAGGTTTACATGAAAAATCATGTGAAGCATACTGTATTCACATATATCCCCCTCCCCCCCCATTTATTAACACTTTGCATTAGCATGGTTCTTTGGTTACAAGTGATGAAAGAATATTGCAATTGTATTATTAGGTATAGTCCATAGTTTACATTAGGATTTATTTTCCCACACACCACCCTATTATTAATACCTTGCATTAGTGTGGTATATTTCTCATAATTCATCTAAAATGATTTTCAAAATTGTACTATTAACTATAACCCATCATTTACAATAGGATTCACTGTGTTGTATAGTCCTATGTTTTATCTTTTAATTTTTATTCTACTAACATATATACTACATGAAATTTCCCCTTTTATCCACATTCACACATATAATTCAGTATTAATTATACTCAATTTTGTGCTATCATCATCACCATCTATTTCCCAAACTTTATAATCTACCTAAATAGAAATTCTCTACAAATAAGCATTAACTCTGTATTTTCTAATCCCAATTCAGTCTTTTTTCAACTATATCCTATATTGTTTCTCTATGATCTTGTTTATTATAATTATTTCACATCAGTGAGCTCATAATATGTCCTTTTGTGTCTGGTTTATTTCACACACTATAGTAACTTTAAGGTTCATCCATGTTGTTGCATGAACCAGAACTTGCTTCCTTTTGAAGGTGGAATAATAGCCACTGGATATATATGCTATATATTGTTTAACCATTTGGCAGTTGATGGACACTTGGTTTGCTTCCATCTTTGTCAGTTGTGAGATGTGCCAGTATCTGTTCAAGTCCCTACTTTCAATTCTTCTGGGTATATATCTAGTAGATGCATTGCTGGATCAAATGGTAATTCTATACTTACCTTTCTGAGGAATTGCCAAACTGTCTTCCACAGCAGCTGTACCATTTTACATTCCCACCAGCAATAAATGAGTATTCCTCTTTCTCCAAATCTTGCCCAAGACTTCTAATTTTCTGGGTTTTTTAAATTAATTCTAACCATTCTGATGGGTTTGAAATTGTATCTCATTATGGTTTTGATGTGTATTTCCCTAAAAGCTAATGATGTTGAGCATCTTTTCATGTGCATTTTAGTCATTTGTGTATCCTCTTTGGAGAAATGTCTGTTCAAGTCTTTCACTGGTTTTTAATTGGGTTGCCCTTTTATTGTTGAGTTGTAAGATTTATTTATATTTTCTGTATATTATGCCCTTATCAGATATGTGGTTCCAAATATTTTCTGTCATTGAGTAAGCTGTCTTTTCACTTTTGAGATAAAGTCTTTTGACATGCAAAATATTTAATTTTGATGAGGTCCCGTTCATCTACTTTTTTTGCTATTGTTGCTTGTACTTCAGGTGTCAAGTTTAAGAAACCATTGTCTAACATAAGGTCCAGAAGATGTTTCCCTACATTTTTTTTTTTGTAGTTTAATAGCCCTGGTTTTATATTTATGTCTTTTATCCATTAGGAGTTACATTTGTATATGATCCTCCTTCATTCTTTTGTTAAAATGACTATTTTCCCAAATGAGTGGACTGGGAAGCCTTATCAAAAATAAATTATCCTTATAAATGAGGGTCTATTTATGAACTCCCCATTTGATTCCATTGGTCTATATGTCTATGTTTATGTGAGGATCATGCTGTTTTCACTACTGTAGCATTGTAAAAGTTTTAAAGTCAGGAATTATGAGTCCTCCAACTGCTTTCTCAGGATGGTTTGGCTATTCAGGGCCCCTTACTCTTCCAAAAAATTTTGATAATTGGTTTTCCTATTTCTACTAAATAGACTGTTGGAATTTTGATTAGGATTGCATTGAATTTGTAAATCAATTTGAGTATTGACATCTTAATGGTATTTTAGCCTTCCTATACATGTGGGGAATGCCCTTCCATTTATTTGGGTCTTCTGCAATTTCTTTTAGCAATGTTTTGCAGTTTTCTGTTTATGGATCATTTACATCCTTGGTTAAATTTAGTCCTAGATATTTAATTCTTTTAATTGCTATTGTAAGTGGATTTTTCTTGTATTCCTCCTCAGATTGCTTGTTATTAGTGTAAACAAACACAGCTGACTTTTGTGTGCTGATCTTGTGTCATGCCACATTGCTGAACCAGTTTATTAGCTCCAGGAGCTCTATGCTAGATATTGCCAAACTCTTTATATAGGATCGTGTCATCTCCAAATAGTAAAAGTATTACTTCTTCCTTTCAAATGTGGAGGAATTATATTTCTTTCAAATTTGGAGGACTTTTATGTCTTTTTATTGCCTGACTTCTCTGGCTAAAACTTCCAGTTCAATATAAAGTAACAGGGATGATAGTGGCCATCCTTGTCTTGTGAATGATCATAGAGAGAAAGCTTTCAGCCTTTCAACATTGAGTATGATGGGGGCTGAGGAGTTTACATATATGCCCCTTCTCATGTGGGTGAAGTATACTTCTATTCCTATCTTTCAAAGTATTTTAATCCAAAAAGGATACTGAATTTTTTTCAAATGCCTTTTTTGTATCAACAGAGATTATCATTTGATTTTTTACTTTCAATTTGTTATTGTGATGTATTCTGTTGATAGTTTCTTGTGTTGAACCACCCCTGCATACCTGGGATAAAACCCACTTGATCATGGTGTATAATTCTTTTCATGCACTGTTGGATTCAATTTGTAAGTATTTTGTTGAGGATTTTTAGATCTATATTCATTAGAGAGATTGGTCTGTACTTTTATCTTCTTGTAGTATCTTTACCTAATTTTGGTTTTAGAGTGATGTTGGATTAATATAGTATGTAAGGTAGTGTTCCCTTCTTTCATCTCCTTGGAAGAGTTTGAGCAGGAATGGAATCAATTCTTGAAATGATTGATAGACTTCACTTGTGAAGCCATATGGTGCTGGGCCTTACTTATTTTGACATTTTTGATGACTGATTCAATCTCATTAATTATGAATGGTTTGTTGAAGTCTTTTATTTCTTCTCATGTCAGTGTAGTTAGTTTATGTGTTTCTAGGGAGTTGTACATTTTACCTCAGTTGTATAATTTGTTGGCATACAGTTGTTCAAAGTATCTTCTTAAGATCTTTCTTATATCTGTGGGAAAATAGGGTGTTCCAAAATACATGAGGCAAACACTGGCAAAAATGAAGGAAGAACTAGATGTCTCTATAATAAAAGTTGAAGTTTTCAAAACAACAATCTAATAATAGGATAAAACATCTAGACAAAGGATGACTAACAAATCAGAGATCTCGAATAATATGATAAATGAACTAGGGCTAACAGACATAAACAGAACATTGCATGCTAAACAGCAGGATATGCATTCTTCCCAAGTGCTCATGGATCTCTTTCAAGTAGAGACCATGTTGGGTCAAAATAAGGTTTCAATAAATTTTAAAATATTGGAATTATATAAAGCACTTTTATTGATAATAATGGAATGAAGCTGAATGTCAAAAATAGGCAGAAAACTGGAAAATTCACAAATTCATGGAGATTAAAGAACACGCTCTTAAACAATCAGTGGGTCAAAGATGAAATTGCAAGAGAAATTAGTAAATATCTTGAGATGAATGAAAATGAGAACACAACATATAAAAACCTATGGGATGCAGTGGAGGCAATGGTTGTTCAGATATAGTTCATTATATATTTGGGTACTGTATTAGTCAGCCAAAGGAGTGCTAATGTGAAATACCAAAAATGGGTTGGTCTTTATAAAGGGTATTTATTTGGGGTAGAAGTCCACAGTTA
>JAQZBX010043535.1:0-21640 GCA_029593785.1 Cabassous unicinctus | reverse complement strand
TAACTAGGAATATTTACACAAACTAAAATTTCCCATTTCAATCACAATACATTCTACAATTACAAATGGAGATAATATACAAATGTCCATTCATATATGATGGGATATGTTTCATATGAATTGAATGCAAATGGTATATAACAAAAGAATGCAGAAAACATCATAATTTGAAAATATTATAATTCCATGGTAATAACCTATCAGTGCTCTGTGATAATAGCAGTCTTAGAAATAGCAAAAGAGGCAGTGCCTATTTTAATGAGTGACAGTCAAGGTCCCAATTTACAAACCTGAATACAGTAACATTTTAGTGTTTGTATGTGAAGATAAATACTTTTTGGAAAGTTGTTTATCCAATGTAGCAAAATATTTCTCAGCTGTTAGAGAGTGCTGCTCCAAACTCAAGGCTTACTATATGGGTTATAGGCCCTAATACATGAGACACATTTAAAATATGCAAAAGGAATACATCATTTCATCATCTTAACATGTTGAGAGGTGGACTTGAAAGTGTCATAAGCTGGAAATAGGAAATATTTACCTCAGATTTGTCTTCTTTGTATGGAGAACTTAAAATCTGCTAAGAAAGAGGTTTTTTTAATTATTTTTTATTTTTAAAGAATCTTTAGATTATATAAATGTTACATAAAAAATATAAGGCATTCCCATATGTCCCACTCCCACTCCCTCCCACACTTTCCCACAACCTTCATTAGTGTGGTACATTTCTTACAATTGACGAACCCATATTGAAGCATTGCCACTAAGCATGGACTACAGTTTATGTTAGAGTTTACATTCTGTCCTGTGCAATTTTGTAGGTTATGACAAAATATATAACGGCCTGTATCCGTCACTGCAATAGCATTCAGGACAACTCCAATGTCCGCAAAATGTCCCTATGTTACACCTATTTTCCCCTCTCCCATCCCTCAGAACCTCTGGTGGCCACTGCCTTAATATCATTGATAAGAGTTCTTCCATTGCTGGAGAAATAAGTCTATACTGGAATGATAATAAATCTATTTAGTTTTGATCTTAAACTTTCTAAAATACCAGTGATTTATAACTTTGTAAAAAAAATTTTACTGCAGTTGATGGTACAGATGCAAGAGTATCCTTCTGTGATCTAGAGTGGAAAAAGTGTGCCAAATGTACTCTATGGACCATGGTTGGTGGTAATAGTCTGATGATATTATCTCATAATCTGTAACAAATATTCCACTACAGTGTGGTGTGTTGGTGAGTCATGTGCATAATTCTTTTGAATGAAAGTTATTCTTATTTAAAATTTCTTCTTCCACATTATGAAATACAGGTTTACAGGTATCTTCATTCATAATTACCAAGACATCTTTTCAGATACTTATCTTTTATAAAGAAAAAAAACTTTCATTTAATTTTATGCCCAGATTTCAGATGTTAATATATATTAAGAATCATTTTAACCACACGAGGAATGAATGCTTATCTCTGCCTCTGATAAGTGCACAAAACTTCTCATGAAGTTATTGTATCATTTATATTTTCTAAAATACTATAAGTTTAAAAGAAATCAATTGAAACAGAAGTAATTGGCAAAATACACAAGACTTATGCAGTGATATTTCAGGAATCCTAGAATGTTCAGTTTTTGAAGGAGAAATCTCTAAATAAAATATAATTATGGTGTTACTATGGAGACATATAATAAAATGACTGTCTCTGAAAATTCAAGTCATGTCCTTTAAGTTGGAAAAAGGCAAGAAGTTTAACTTTGAGGCATTTTCAACTCACCTTATTAAATTGGGAAGTTTAACTTTGAGGCATTTTCAACTCACCTTATTAAAGTGGGAAGGTCTTGAATTAATTATTTTATCAGAAGGTCCATATAAATCCTTCTGCCAATAACTCTCCTTAAGTCTCCTTTATCTGCTTGTTTCTAAGACTATAGATTATAGGAGTCAAGAAAGGAGGGACTATAGAATAAAACACAGATGTGATCAAGTCTTGACGTGTGGGTGAGTTGGAAGTCGGCTTCATATATATAGCAGCACCTGAGCAAAGAAAGACAGTCACAAAAATGATGTGAGGGCCACAAGTGGAAAAGACCTTTCCTTGTTCCACATTAGTTGGAAACTTGAGCACAGTAGAAAATATGCAAATATGAGACCTGATGATGAAGGTAAACAGCTTCCAGCAAGCACTACTGCAGAGACAAAAATTAAAATTTCATTGATTAAGATCTCTGAGCAAGAGAGCTTCAGCAGAGAGGGGACATCACAAAAAAATTGATGAAACACTTTGGACTGACAGAAGGGCAGCCACAATGCATTTCCAGTGTAGAACCCTGTTTAGACCACACCACTGAGTAGGGTGGCCAGTGCCATCTGGACACAGAAAACAGGGTTCATTTTCATAGGGTAATGGAGAGGCTGGCAGATGGCCACATTGCAGTCAAAGGCCATGATGGTGAGGAACAGCAGTTCAGCGTAAGCAAAGAAAACCACAGGGAAGCCCTGAGCTGCACATCCCACCATGGAGATTGCCCTGTTGTCAAGCAGGAAAATGACACATGCTTTGGAAACAGTGACAGAAATGTAGCACATGTCCAACACAGACAGATTCCTAAGGAAGAAATACATGGGGGTATGAAGACTCTGGTCGAGGGTGGTTACTATGACAATGAGAAAGTTCCCCACCAGGGTTCCCAATTATGTCAGTAAGAATAGCATGGCATGTAAAACTCTGTACTCCCATAGGTCAGAAAATCTTGTGAGCAGGAATTCAGTCACCATGGTAGAGTTTGGCATTTTTAGGGTAATTTGCTGTGGATGTGGAGAACCAAAGACAAATAATCCCTAAAAAATATGGAAAGTGAATAGGAGGAAAGCAATTAGCTTAAGTATATTTATAGGATCATGTTTATCCAATTTCTTCTCTGTATTGTTTGTTAGTAAAACATAATATAACATTGCCTCATCCTTCATTAGTCTTCCTGCCTCAAACCTTATCTTTAGAAAAGCGTTAGCATTAAAATGAAATCTTCAAAAGCTTGCACTTATATTTACACAAATTTCTATCACTTAACTGGAAAATATGTATATTGGAGTTCAAAGTTTTACCTGGAAGATTTTTTAAGTTCATATACCTAACTTCTATACACTAAACTTTTCAGAAATACCCTCCAAATGTTAACACTTATCATTAGTTCATGATTAACAGAATGTGAATAGTGACAGAAAGCTACTCATATCAAAATTTCTCAATTTATTAGCAGTTGAATCCATTATGTGACCTCCAGGTATAAAAATTGTTTTATCTCTGCTGTACAGCACTATCTCTTTGCTTCTCATTTCATTTGGAAGTCAAATTAAGGAATTTCTCTCTCTGAGATCCCATTTATGCTGGCTACATATATCCCTTCCTGGCAATTATTTACATGTAACATTTTTATTTTCACATTTGATCCTTCAATCTCTCTCTCTCTCTCTCTCTCTCTCTCTCTCTCTGTCTCTCTTTCTCTCTCTCTCTCTCTCTCCTTCTTAGACATTTTATTAGATCCTTTATGTCTTCATTTTAATCATTCCTTAGCCTAGATACCATAATAAGCCAATGAATGATATAAGCACAAAATTTTATTTAGTTATAATGTCCTATTTACTTTACTTAATCATATAGTATATACTGTAATTCAAATTGTATTTACAAATTGTGAAGTAATATACACAAAATTCCCCCCCCCAAAAAAAAACCAAAAAAACAAACAAAACAACAACAACAACAAAATAACTGGGTCACTGGAAGATCAAGGAAACTTAGAAAGCAATGTCAATGTAAGTGGAAAAGCCACATTTGTCTGTTCAGATGGCATAGTGCCTCCTGATGCATTTCCTCCCCTAGTTCTCCCCAACCTACTGAGTTTCACTGTTACACCCCTTTCTAAGTCTGACCATTCATTTTTATGGCTACATCCCATTTTCCAAGTACTGTAGGAACCTTTTAATCACAGTGTTCTAGAGCTAAAACATCACTCCAATTATTTCCTATATATCAAGTACTATGTGGACAGATAGAATTATTCAAAACCATTATCCTTATTGTCTATATTTTTATATTTTCCAGCCTTGCTTGGAAGGCTGTGATGACTTCCATTAAGGACAATCTATTATAATCCATATTTTAGCCAATAGAGAAATGTTAAATATTTGTTTTACTAGCATTTTTACTATATCTACATACATTTATATACATTTAAAAATCCTAATAGATTCTCCTGTAATAAGAGTCTCAATATAATACAATTCCTATGTATTTACACCCATCTTATCTGTAGTCTTAGGGTACATTTAACCATCCATATCTAAGGTTAATTTGAATGCCCAATAACCCTTCTCTTTCCTTGGTCATTGATACCAATGTTTCCTATTTAATTCCAAATTATGTCATCCTCCTTCATGCACTCTTTGAATTTTCATAAACTCAGCTTCCTTTGTTCAAGAGGTTCATTTCTGAAATGCTGATTCATTAACTTAATAATTTGTTTTTTCCTATCTTTGTTTACTTGCCCTTTCCAAATTGTGTACTTTTCATCACTCTAAGTATTTTTTTTGAAACTTAATAATCTGGTTTATGTCAGCATCTAATCATCTCCTTCCAGTACCATCCTCATCACAATTTCACATGCTCCCCATTTCCAGCTTTTTGAAGCTCTGTCAACACTGAATAATACTACAAGGATTTCCTCCACTGGGTCCACATCTCTGCTCTACCAAGATTGTCCTCTATATTATTACAGACACTCATTCCACTAGAGGTGCATGTGGATCTAAGGTATCATTTCTCAGGATTCACTTCTTCAGTGCATTCTTAGTACATTCCATCTTCCTTACCATGGGATTCTGCTCCTTTACCTTCTCTTCCTCCCTATCTTCCTTCTTCTTCCTTATCTTCCCTTCTGCTCCATTTAATCTACTATCTCTGACTCCCTGTTTTCTCTTATCCTTCAGAAACTTCACTCCTGTTTCCCTATTATCCCTAATGTGAGGGTCATCAGTATCTAAAATAATTCTGGAAAGGCACTAAGATAAAAACATTATATATATATACACACACAGCCATTAATGACCTCAGATCTAAGGAATTATTTTCTGAAATCCATCAGTGCTTGCTTTGCAATATTTTAAAATGATCTCATACCACTTAAAATTGGTAGAACTTGGGTGCATTTCTTATAGCATCCCCTTTTTTCTTATAAAATATTTAAGATAATCTTAGATGTAGTATATGACATATTTGAAAACCCCAGACAAGATTCTCCAATAAATATCCTCAATAATGCCTACCTCATTAATTTAATATTTATAAAATAACTCAAATAGAAGATCTCTAGAAATCTTAACACAATCCTTGAAACACATTCTTTGAGGCAGTTACTGGAGGAGGTGCACTCTTACTTCACTTTTCATTTCTGTTTGTACTCTTTGAATTTTTAACTATACGAGTTTTCTTATCATTATTATTAAAATAGATCAGTGACAATTCTCCTAAATTATGATTCCTATGCTGAAATGATTGAGGATCCTAAAAACAAAACAGCAGAGAAGAAGAGGCACAGAAACTGGCTTCACTCCAATCCCATATACTAAGTGTTTCTGTTTTAATATTTGTAAAATATTTTCTCAGTAAAATGGAATGATTTTCACTAGCAAGGCCAAAATCTCAATATTTG
Source organism: Cabassous unicinctus (assembly GCA_029593785.1). Taxonomy (NCBI): domain Eukaryota; kingdom Metazoa; phylum Chordata; class Mammalia; order Cingulata; family Chlamyphoridae; genus Cabassous; species Cabassous unicinctus. The sequence goes on along the minus strand of JAQZBX010043535.1, from coordinate 15,930 downwards.
TACTGGATTTCTTCTTTTGTTTTAAAGGATCTTTAGATTACATGAATGTTACATAGAAAATATAAGGGATTCCCATATGTCTCATCCCCTCCCCCTCCCACACTTTACCTTATTAACAACATCTTTCATTAGTGTGGTATATTTGTTACATTTGATGAACACATATTGAAGCATTGCTACTAACCATGGTCTAAAGTTTACATTATAGTTTACACTTTGCACCACACAATTTTGTAAGTTTTTACAAAATGTATACTAGCTTGTGTCTGTCACTTCAAAGTGCAGAACAATTCCAATGGAAAAAAAAAAACAATCCTTTTGATATTGTCAAAACTGTCAAAATAAATGTTTTGAATGCCATTTTCTAGCCTGGTGTCAAAGACCAGCACTGAAGCCTTTGAACTTTGGGAGTTGCTTTTCAGCTATCCACATCATGTCATACCTTGTGACTCAGTTTCTTCATCTCATAACATGTTATCAGTTGTGTCCACCCTTACAAGCTTGTTGAAGATGTGACACAATGGAATGTTAAAACATTTGGACTAATACATGGCAAAAAGTTCACATTAGAAGCCACTACAACATCTGCTGTTTAGTTGTAACAATGATATCAGTGGACCAGCCATATCCTATTAGAAGGGTGGAAGTCTTCCCTAGTTCTTAGAAGTACTCTTAATTATTGTCATTGATTTCCTGTTTAATTAACTATGCTCAGACAATTGAATCTCAGTGATTCAAAAGTGTTGACATATGCTAAACTTTCATGAAACATATGATCTACTTTATTATATTGTAACACATACATATCTTTTATATAACTTATACAAACTTTGTTTTTTTTAATTGCTTGTTACATGTGATATTAGCTTTCTCAATAGTCAAATATATTTTCTAATCTTTCAAATCATATTAATATTTAAGAATTTAGATGTATCAAAAAGTTTTTTTTTGTCAATATATGTATTAAAGTTTTCCAGCAACTTTTACTGAAAGGACCATATTTTGCTATAAATATGACAGTCTATGTATGCATTCTCTATTCTGTTCCATTGGTTTATTTATCAGTCTTTTCACCAATAGCATATGGATTAATTACTGTTGCTCAGAAATCATCAATTCTGTCAGTGTAATTTATCTAACTTTATACTCTTCAAATTGTCATAGATTTTTTGATCATTGATTTTTCTATATAAATTTTAGGAATAGGTATTTTTTTTTTAATTACAAAAGATTTCCACACACAAAACTACGGGAATTTTTATTTATATTTCATTGGATTGCGTAGATGGTTGAATAAGAATTAATACTTTTAAAAATGTAAAATTTTCTGAGGTATGAGTTATTTCCATTTCTTCATGTTTAAGTCTTCTTTATTTTTTCACTATGAGATATTTGAGCGTTCATGAATAAATTATGTAATTTTCATTTGATTCATTCTTACATGTTTGATAAGGTTTGATGCTTTGTTTAGCATTATTTTTATTTTCTATTAGTTGTTAAATGTAGTATATAAAAACACAATTAGATTCATTAATTAATAGCAGCAGCACTACCAAAGTTACAGAGTTCAAGGGCTTATCTGGGCATAGATTAATCAAGAAAATTAAGAAAATCTGTCAGAATCAACTTTGTCTGAACTCTGAATTTAATCAATGATTAACAGCAAAAATACTAAGGCTGAAGCCAAATTAAATCTTGGTGAGAGAGCTCTGTGACATTGTAGCTTAGATTACCCAGCTACCAGGAAACACTTGGTCTGAAGAAGGCAGCCCACATTCCGTGTGTAGGTACCTGATTTTGGAGGGAGAAGAGCATTCCTTTTATTAAATATTTCATGTTTACAGTGTTGGCCTGTCTGTGGTAATGTCAAAGAATTGATGTAAGGTACTTGCTTTTGTGTCAACTGAAATCTCTCTCAGTGCATATAGGAGCTGTGCACATGACATTCCTTGAAATGATTGAAAGAGAAGTTATGCAACTGTTGCAACCTGACGGAACAATTATAACAGGTAAATAGTAGACCTCTTGAGAGACTGGGAGAGGAATCTGAGGAGAGAGTTACTTTGGGGAATAATGGCATTGTAAAATGTTAGATGTATTATAGATAATTTACAAAGATATGTTCATGTGCCAGTCAGGCACATTCTCAGTAAAGATATGAGCATACCCTAAGCTTTCACCTCTGACAAACCTATAGCCTTGAGTCATAGGAGGTGAGAACTATAGCAGAGTTTTAAGGAGCTTGGCTAAGAATTGAAGGAAAGCCCCAACCTAGAACCAGTTTGAAAAGATAAGGAAATGTTGCTCTTTTTCTCTTCTTCTTCTCTTTCCCCCTGGCTACAGTTGTTTAATGGAATCTCTCTGTCATGTTACACTTTGACCACAAATTAAAGGAAAACAGATTTTAAAGACCCACAAAGAACCAAAGGACTGGACAGAAAAACAGTGAACCCTAATGTAAACTATGGACTGTAATTAATGATATATCTATCAGAATATTGTCTCATCAATTTTATCAAAATTGCAAAATGCTAATTACAGGCAAAACAGCATGGTTAGAGGGGGATAAAAGAGATCTCTTAATTGTCAGCATTATTTTTCTGTAAACCTACAACCTAATTAAAAAATGATTTTTTGGGCAGGTGATGTCTCCAAGTTGCCCTGAAAGATGCCTTGCTGAAAGTCTCACCTCAGAAACCATGAAAAAAAGGCAGAATAAATTTTATCAAAACAATGAAAGTTGATAGAGCTTAGAGAAAAACTCAACAAATGCTGATTTAGAAAAAAATCTAAAATTGTTTTGAGAACGTCAGGAAAATTCACCCCTCTGGGCACCTCTACTAACTTTAGAAGTGCATGGCAGTTTGTGGAATACACAGCAGTGGTTTAATGGCACACGTCTGTTAAAGGCAGGTCTCTGAAACCTGATTGAACCATGGTGGCAGTTTGGAAACCTGCACATACAATATGGGTCCCTGAAGACAGAACGAATCATGGGGGTGGCTGTGTAGCCTGCACACATAACAGTTAGTGTCTCTTAAGCACAAATAGTGCTTCACCAAATGAAAAATTAGGTGACTTTGGTAACCAACCTCAAGTTGGCTCCATGGAAGACTGGCCCAGGGCATATGTCTGGGTCCCTGACCTTGGAAGTTGCAGGGGGAGAAAAGCCATGACTTAAGGTTATGTGAGCCAAAGAGCAGTCATATTGCTAAAAGCTGGAGTGCAAAGGTAAACCAAGGGGCAGAGGGAGCTGAGGTGCTTGCAGCTCCCAGTGAGGAAAAAAAAACTGTAATTAAAACAAATTGCATATCTCAGAGCACACAGAGAGAAGCTGGAAAAAAGAACTGCTTTTATAGGAGGGAAACAGTGGTACATACTAGAGAACTATTAAATGCTACCAAACATGCCTAGGGAAAGCAGTATAAACCAGAATAATAGTGGAATAAGAGACTCAACACAGAATCAATCTACAATAAAACCTTGGGTAAGGGGTAAAATCCGATGTCCAGAGTTAGCAACTCAAAATAATCTATACCCAGATATCAATACAAATTCACAAGATATACAAATAAATTGTTAACCTATTTAGAATATAGTTTCTGGCAAATGAAATATGATTTTGTTGTTTCTGTACCATCACATAATACAATGACTATATCATAGAACTCAGGTTAGTACCCCAAAATTAAAAATAGGCCATAAAGTTAATTTTTAAGCATTTTGCAACTCACCTCATCAACATGGGAATGTCTTAAAATAAGTAACATCACTTACTTGAGTAAACATTTTGCTCATGATTCTCTTTACAGCTTGTTTTATTTGCTTGTTTCTAAAAATTTAGATAATATTATTCAAGAAAAGAGGGACTGGAATAGAACACAGAGGTGATCCTGGCCTGAATTGTGGGTGAGTCGGAAGTTGACATCATGTACACAGAAGTGACTGAGCTTACAAAGACAATCCTCACAATGATGTGTGGGACAGAGGCGGAAAAGCCTTTCCTTGCCCTCCCCTGGTTGGAAATTTAAGCAAAGTAGAAAATATGCAAATATATTACATGGCAGTGAAGGAAAAGCAGCCACCACCAACCACACAGCATATAGCTAGAACTGTAATTGCTAGTCAGATGGTACTTATATAACTTTCTGAAGGACTGCCCATGTGTCTTCCACAGAGGCTCCATCATTTTACATCCCCATCAACAATGAATGAGTGTTCCTATTTCCTCACATCCTCTCCAACATTGGTAACATTGCATTTTTAATAGTAGCCATTTAGTGGGTGTGAAATTGTATCATTGTGCTTTTGATTTGAAATTCCTACTGTGATATTAGTTTCATAGCTAATAAAGAACCTACCATACACAATGGCTTATAGTTTCAAGGCTAGAAGTCCAAAATCAAGGTGCCACCAATGTGATGTTTACCCAGAAGACTGTGGCTTTTGGGGGCTGGTTGCCAGCAATACTTGTGTTTTTCTGCACAATGCACATGGAAGCCTCTCCTGGTTTCTTGGTTCCATTGACTTAAAGCTTCTGACTGCTCACTCTGACTTTCTCTCTCTCTTTGTGACATTCCCTACAAAGCCTAAGAGCCATCCTAATTCAGCTGGTTTGCACCTTAACTGAAGTAAGTTCATCAATAGGTCCTATTTACAAGGGTTCACATCCACAGGATTGGGTTAAGGTTAAGAATGTGTTTTCCTGGGGTACATAAGTCAAAGCCACCATAAATGTTGAGGGTTTTTTCTTTCTTTCTTTTTTTTTTTTTACCTTTTGTGTATCTTCTACGGAGAAATGTCTATTTTAAAGGGATTGTTAGTCTGTGGTTGAGTTGAAGGATTTCTTTTTATTTGCTTGATATAAAAACCTTATTAGATGTATGATTTTCAAATATTTTCTGACATTGCTTAGGTTGCTATTTTACTTTCATGACAAAGTCCTTTGATGCATAAAAATGTTTAATATTGATGAAGTACAATTTATCTTTTTTTCTTTTTCTTTTGTTGTTTGGACTTTGTAAAGTCTAAGAAATCATTGCCTAATGCAATGTCCTGAAGATGATTCTGTACATTTTCTTATAGGAGTTTTATACTTCTGGTTCTTATATTTAGGTCTTTGATCCATTTTGAGATGATTTTTGCATATGTTGTGTGATATAGGTCTACCTTCATCCTTTTCAATGTGCACATCATGTTTTCTGAACATTTGTTAAAGAGAATATTATTTTCAAATTGAGTAAACTTTGCAAACTTGGCAAACATCAGGCATCCATATGTGTGACGGTTGGTTTCACAATTCAAAATTTGATTCAATGGGTTTATATATCTGTCTTTCTGCCAGTAACATGCTGTTTTGTTTACTGTGACTTTACAATTAGTTTTGATATTTGTAAGTGTGAGTTCAGAAACTTCTTTTTCAAAATGGCTTTGGCTTTTTGGGGACACTTACCCTGCAACATAAATTTGATAATTGGTTTTTCCATTTCTGCAAGGAAGCTGTTGGAATTTTTCTTGTGGTTGCATTGAATCTTTAAATTGTTTTGGCTAGAATTGACTTTTTATCACAATTTAGATTCCAATCCATGGACATGGATTTATTTTTCCATTTATTTTGTCTTTCTTGATTTCTTTTAGCAATATTTTGAAGTTTTCTATGTATAAGTTCCTCAAAACCATTGTTAGATTTATTACTAGATATATGATTCTTTTAGTTGCTATTTAAAAGGATTTTTCTTTATTTTTATTCCATCTTTAATAAATAAGTAAATAATATTTATTTATTAATAAATAAGTAATATGTATTCCAGAAATATTAATAGAAATTAATCTTTCTATTACCTGTGTATAGAAATATTAATGATTTTGCATGCTAATCTTATACCCCATTAATTTCCTGAATTCATTTCCTCTAGAAGCTTTGTTGGTGATTTTCAGGATTTTAGATATATAGGATCATGTCATCTATAAACAGAGAAAATTTTATTTCTTCCTTTCCAATTGGAATGTTTTTTTCTCTTACTTAATTGCTCTAAGTAGAACTTCCAGTAAAATGTTGAGTAACAGTGGTCACAGTGGATATCCTAGGCTTGTTTCTGATCTTAGAAGGAACTCTTTTATTCTTTGACCACTAAGTATGCAAATAGCTATTGGACTTTCATATATGCCCTTTATCATGTTGAGGAAATATTCTATTCCTAGATTTCTACGTGTTTTTATCAAGAAAGGATGCTGGATTTTGTCAAATGCCTCTTCTGCATCAATTCAGATGATGATGTGGCTATTATTTGTTACTTCTGTTAATGTGGTGTATTACATTGATTTTCTTATGTTGAACCACTTTTGCATACCTGGAATGAATCTCACTTGAACATTTTGTATAATTCCTTTAATCTGCTATTGGATTCAGTTTCCTTGCATTTTGTTGAGGATCTTTGCATATATGTCCATAAGAAACATTTTTTATTTATTTTTATTTTTATTTTTTTAAAAGACACTTAGATTATGTAAAGGTCACATAAAGAATACAGGGTATTCCCATATACCCTGCTACCACACCTCCCACATTTTCCCCACATTAACAACATCCTTCATTAGTGAGGTACATTCATTGCAATTGAACATATTTTGGAGCATTGCCACTAAGTGGGGATTAAAGTTTACATTGTAGTTTATACTCTCTCCCACACAATTCTGTAGGATATGGCAAGATTTATAATCACCTATATCTGTTATTGCAATGTCATTCAGGACTATTCACAAGTCCAGCAAATGCCCTGATATTTCACCTGTTTTCCCTTCTCCCTGCCCTCAGAACCTCCAGTGGCCACTGCCTCCATATCAATGATATAGTTTCTTCCATTGCTAGAATCAAAATTTGTCTACAGTGAATTACCAGTCAGTCTACTTTAGTCCATTGCTCATTTCCCAATTCTGAGGATTCTCGGATGGTGATGTCCATTCCACCTCTAATTGAGAGGGCCCTGTAATCCCATAGGCCAGATGGATAGGACTCTCTTGCTTGCAGTTATAGACTCTCTAAGTTCCTTGGTATGGTAATTGTCCATCATCCCCTCCATGTTACTTGTCCTGGGTGAGACCAATGAACTGGAGAGTAAGTCTTACAACTCCATTGAGATTCAGGGCCCAGCTGGCACATGGACAGCCCAAAGATTTAAGTCTCTTGAATGTACACCTACCAACTCTAGTACTAATTATAGGTTCAAATAGAATGACAGAAAGCCATGTGTAGGGAAACCACAACTGAGTCCAACTCTGTCATGCTGGGGAGCATAAATTCCAATGTCGGGCCCAAAGGCGAGGCACAATCTCCTGAGCAATCTGCCCTGACTGTAGTGTCCGGATGTCTCCAGAGCCCTAAAAGCCCCACTATTTGGGGCAGTATCCACTTTGGCAGTCAAAGAGATTTTGTTGAGACATGCATAAGTGTAACCTCTTGAATGAACTCCTGACTCACTTTAAAATCTCCTAGCCATATAAACTCATTTGTCTTTACCTTTTGGTCAAGATCTTTCTACAGTTCACATAAGAGATATTGATCTGCAGTTATTTTTCCTTGTGGTGTCTTTATTTAGCTTTGGTATGAGGGAGATATTGGCCTCATAAAATGAGTTAGTAAAATTTCCCTATTATTCAATTTTTGGGAAGAGTTTGAGGCTATTGATGTTAATTCTTTTGGAATGTTTGATAAAATTCCCCTGTGAAGCCATTTTGTCCTGAGCATTTCTGTTTGGGGAGGATTTTTATTTCTAATTTATTCTGTTTACTAGTTATTTGTGTGCTGAGATTTCTATTTATTCTTTAGTGGATATTTTGTGGGCTTCTACAAGTTGTCCATTTCAACAAATTTATCTAATTTGTTTTCATATAGCTGTTCATTATAACATCTTTTTTAATTAATATTTTTTATTTTTAAAGAAGCTTTAGATTATATACATGTTACATAAAAAATATAAGGGATTCACATATGCCCGCCCTCCCCCCTCTCCCACTTTCCCACATTTACAACAACCTTCATTAGTGTGGTACATTTGTTACAGTCGATGAAGACATATTGAAGCTTTGCTACTAAGCATGGACTACAGTTTACAATATAGTTTACTCTCTGACCCACACAATTTTGTAGGTTATGATAAAATATACAAAAGCTTGTATCTGTCACTGCAATGTCATGCAGGACAACTCCAATGTCCCATAATGCTCCCATCTTACACCTATTCTTCCCTCTCCCATCCCTCAGAAGCTTTGGTGGCCACTGCCTTTATATCAATGATAACAGTTCTTCCATTGCTAGAATAATAATAAGTCTATAATAGAATAATAATAAGTCTACTTTAGTCCAATATTCATTCCCCAATCTTGAGGATTTTGGGATGGTGATGCCTTCTAATTGCAAGAGGGATTAGATCCCATGGGGCAGATGGATGGAACTATCTTGCTTGCAGTTGCAGACACCCTCTGATCCTTGGGATGGGCATTATCCATTATTATCTCCTTGTTAGTTTTCCTGGGTGAGATCAATGAATGGGAGAGTAGGTGTTGCAACACTGCTGAAATTCAGGGCTCAACTGGAAAATGGACAGACCAAAGATTTTAGTCTCTGGGACATATTTTTATCGAGTCTAGTGCTATTTATAGGTTCAAATAAAATGTGCAGAAGAGCCATAAATGAGTCTAACTCTATTACACTGGGGAGCATAAATTCCAAAGTAAGGTCCACTGACAGGGTGCCAAATTCCTGAGCTGTCTGCCTTGTTTATAGTTTCTGGATGTCTCTAGAGCCTTCAGGAGCCCCAGTATTCATGGCACTGTTTACTGTGACAGTAAATGATATCTTGCTGAGACGTGCAAAAGTGTAACCTCTGGAATGAACTCTGATTCACTTTGAAATCTTTTAGCTGTAAAAAGTCATTTGTATTTACCACTTCCCCCTTTTGGTCAAGGTCTTTTCCAGCTACATTGCTAGCTGGCATTTGGTAATAATCCCTCAGGAGGCTCATCCAGGAGTCATGTCCCGTGGTGGGTGGACAGTTAGTACATTTATATGCTGAATTTGACTTATAGGGAGGCCACATTAGAACAACAAGGAAGCTTTCTGAAGGTAACTCTTAGGCAGTATATATTGTTAGGCTAAGTTTCAATTTCACAAGAAAAGGTTCATCAATATCAAGGGCCTGGCATAATTGTCTGTCTTCTTTCACTTGGAACTTTCCTTGCACTTGGGGGATTCCTGCTATCTTATTAGAGAATACAGCAGAACTCCCCATGATGGGAATTCAATATTCTTTCCAGCATTGTGTGGATCTCCACACACCAAGACAAAACCAAGGCAATGCCCCATGAGTACTTGAACATATGCATATGCCTAAGAGACATGCCCCAGGAGAAACCCTTCCAGTGCATCACCAATTACTGACAGCCCACTCAATTGATCATCCCCTGCCACTGTTGTGACCCTCCTTTGATCCAAAATCTCTCCAAAAATGAAGTCAACAAAACAATCAAATAAAATTAAAAAGAAAATGAAATAATTTTTAAAATAACCAATAAAGTACAAAAAAAATTTTAAATTGAAATAAAAAATTTGTCATTGTGTCTTTCATCACTGTAAGATCTGGTATGTCTGGTATGTCTGGTATGTAAAGTGACATTTTCCTCCATATTTTTCCCCAGTGTCTTATTTTTTTCATTTTATTCTCAAAGAAGCTTTAGGATACAAAAAAGTCTAATACAGAATACAGGGGATTCCCATATACCCAATGCCCCCTACTTTTTCCCCTCTCCCCGCTGATAACATTTTACATGTGGATGGTACATTTGTTATAATTGATGTACAAATATTGAGGCATTGCTACTAACAACGGTCAATGCTTTACATTATGGTTTACATTTAGGATCATATACTTTTATAGGTATTGACAAAATTTGAAGTGGCCTGTGGCAATTTGGTATTTATGAATTCCAAAAGGATATATTGATTAAGTTTGTAACCTTGTCTGTTCCTCTGAGCATGATACCCTTTGATTGATTTAAATTCAAGGCTTTAAATTTACTTGGTTAAATCAAGATTAGGGCTTTGATTTGAGTCCCTGCCCCCTTGGTGAGCTACATAAATGGACACTCACTCAACAAAGCAGAGCAGATACACAGAAGAAACAGAGAGCTCCATAGAAAGAGCAGAAGAGAGAACTTTAATCCTGGGGACTGGGAGAGAGTGGAGCAATATGCCTGAAAACTTGAAGCTGTAGAGACCAGAGCCCTGAGCAGCTGAGAAGGCCTGGAAAGAAATGGACCCTTCAGCTTACAGCTAAGATTGCAAGGAGCTGGGATCAAGAAGCCTTAAGAGGAAAGAGGAAGGCTGAACCCTTTCAGACATTTCAGACTTTGGGAGAGAAAACAAACTTGAGGTGGACTCTTTAGGGCCTTGTAACTCTAAACTTTTCCTTAAATAAATACCCTTTATAAAAGCAGACTTCTGGTACTTTGCATCAGCACAACTTTTGCTAATACATGGCCTGTATCCATTATTGCAAGATCATACTGAACAATTCAAATGCTCTAAAAATGCCCTACATTCTGTCAATTTTATTCTTCTCTCCCCCTCCTCCCTTCAGAATCTGTGGTAACCACTAAGTTTCAATTTTTGAAGAATCAGATTCCTATTTACTTGTAATAATATTGAGGGCTTGATATATTGGAGTGTTTTCTTTTATTAGGCATTGCCTATGTTCTCAAGGGATTCTTGTCTCTCTACTTCTGAATATAGAAATACTCCTGGGATGGGAATTTAATATTTTCTTGTTTATTGTGTGGATCTCCACTCAGTGATATAACACATTATGACAAGATGACCACTTACATAGTCCACAGAAGCCTACCCCAAGTGGGCCCTGTCTCATATACTCCCCAAATAAAACACCATACACCAGTAAACCTTCCCTGCCATATTTGCTAAAAGAACTTTCTGAAAATTATAGTTTTAACCACAGACCTACAAATCCTCAGAGTTTACCTGCTTCTTCCTCCTACCCTTCCCCCAGTTCCATGAATAGTCCAATCCAACACCACCCCTACTCCCCCTCACAGACCAGCACTGTCTGACCCAATCACATGCAGTGGCACCACTGTCATGATAATCCACTATAGAATTACACCCTTCCAATTTATTGCAGATTTTACCCATTTGGGGATCTGCTCACCACCCTTTACTCCTTTTCTGTCTCCTGTAAACCTATCAGCCAGACTCAAGCTCTGTGTGTCTGCTCAATTTGCTTATTTCTTATCAGTGAGGTCATGTAATTTTTGTTCTTCAGTGCCTGCTTACTTCATTTAACATAAGGTCTTCAAGATTCTTCTATGTTCTCCCATGTTTTAATACTGCATTCCTTATTACAGATGAGCAACAGTTCATTGTATGTATATACCACAGTTTACTTATCTATTCTTCTCTTGATAGACATTTGGGTTGCTTCCAACTTTTAGCAATAACGAATAATGCTGCTATGAACACTGATGTGCATATATCTGTTTGTGTCTCTGCTTTCAATCCTTCTGGGTATATACCCAGGAGTGAGATTGCTGGCTCATATGGCAATTCTATAGTTAGCTTCCTGAGGAATTGCCAAATTGTCCTCCACAATGGCTGCACCATTCTACATTCCCACCAGCAGTGGATAAGGGTTCCTATTCCTCCACATCCTCTCCAACACTTATAGACCTCTGTTTTTTAATAACTGCCAGTCTAATGGGTGTAAGATGATATCTCCTTGTAGTTTTGATTTGCATTTCCTTAATAGCTTGTGATGTTGAGCATCTTTTCATGTGCTTTTTAGCCATTTCTATTTCTTCTTTGGAGAAATATCTATTCAAATCTCTTGCACATTTTTAAATGGGTTATTTGCCTTTTTATTTTGAAAACATTGGGTTTCTTTATATATGCTGGATATTAGGCCCCTTTCAGAAAGATAGTTCCCCAATATTTTTTACCATTGAGCAGGCTTTCTTTTTACTTTCTTGACAAAATCCTTTGAAGCACAAAAGCTTTTAATTTTGAGGAGATCCCATTTATCTATTTTTTTCTTTCCTTGTTCATGCTCTGGGTGTAAAGTTTATGAACCATTTCATAGTACAAGATCTTGTTATTTCTTCCCTACATTATTTTTCAGGAACTTTATTGTCTTGGTTATTATATCCAGATGTTTATCTATCTTGTGTTAATTTTGGTATAGAGGGTGAGATGGTGATCCTCTCTCATTTTCATTGATATGTATATCCAGTTCTCCAAGCACCACTTGCTGAAGAGGCCATTCTCTCTCATTTGAATGAGTTTAGTGGCCTTTTCTAATATCAGTTGACAGTATATGTGAGGATTTATATCAGAACTCTCAATACTGTTCCACTGGTCAGCATGTTTGTCCTTTTGCCAATACCATGCAGCTTTGTCCACTGTTGCTTTGCAGGATGTTTTAAAGTCAGATAGTATGTTTCCTCCAATTTCATTTTGCTTTTTCAATATGTCTTTTACTATTCAGTGACCCTTGCTCTTCCAAATAATTTTCATAGTTTTTCCAATTCGATAAAAAGTGGTGTTGTAATTTTTATTTTATTTACATTAAATCTGTAAATCACTTTGTGTAGGCTAGACATCATAATGATTGTTTGTTTTCCTATCCTTGAATAAGTACTGTTCTTCCATTTATTTAGATGTTCTTTGGTATCCTTTAACAATATTGTGTAGTTTTCTGCATACAAGGTCTGTTAGTTAAGTTTATTCCTATGTACTTGATTCTTGTAGTTGCTATTGTAATTGAATTTTTTCTGGATTTCTTCCTCAGATTGCTCATTATGGGTGTATAGAAATGTGACTGATTTTTGTACATTGATCTTATATCCTGCACTTTACTGAAATCATTTATCTGCTCTATAAGCTTTATTTTAGATTTCCTAGGGCTTTCTATGTATAAGAAATATACATAGAAAATATGTATATGTATATTTAAAATATGTAAAATATTTTACAAATATACATAGATTTGTAATCTGCAAATAGTGAATTTTTTACCTGTTCCTTTCCAATTTGGGTAGCTTTTATATCTTTTTCTTGCCTAATAACTTGAGCAAGTACTTCTAACACAATATGAAATAAAAGCAGTGAAGTGGGCATCCTTTTCTTATCCCAGATGTTACAGGAAAAGTTTTATCATTTCATCATTGAATATGTTGTTACCTATGGGTTTTTCATATATACCCTTTATCCTTCTATTCCTATCTTTGAAGTGTTTTTTTTTTTTATGAGGAAAGGGCCCTGTATTTTGTCAAAAGCTTTTTTTGCATCAACGGAGATGACTGTGCATTTTTTTTCTTTGAGCTGTTAATGTGGTGTATTACATTGATTTTATTTTCTTATGTTGAACCATCCTTGCATACCAGGGCTAAAAACCACTTGGTCATGATGCGTAATTTGTTTGATATATTGTTGAATATGTATAGCAAGTATTTTGTTGAAGATTTTAGCATCTAGGTTCATTAGAGAGATTGGTCTATAGCTTTCTTATTTGTGGTGTCTTTGTGTGGCTTTAGTATTAGCGTGATGTTGGCATCATAGAATAGGTTAGGTAATGTTCCCTCTACTTCTGTTTTTTGGAAGAGTTTAATCAGGATTGGTGTTAATTCTTTCTAGAAGGATTGGAAAAATCACCTGTGAAACCTTCTGGCCCTGTGCCCTTCTTAGTTGGGAGGTTTTTGATGACTGATTCAATATCATTACTTGTGATTGGTCTGTTGAGTTCATCAATTTCTTATTTTCTCAGTGTAGGCTACTTCTGTTTTTCTGGAAATTTGTCCATTTCTTCTAAGTTATCCATCTTTTTGGCATACAGTTTTTTAAAGTATCCTCTTATGATACTCTTTATTTTTGTGGATCAGTGGATATTCCTTCCTCATTTCTTATTTTATGTATTTGCCTCTTTTCTTTTTTTTCTTTGTTAGTCTAGCTAAGGGTTTGTCAATTTTATTAATCTTCTCAAATAACCAACTTTTGGTTTTGTTAACTTTTTCTAGTGTTTTCTTTTTCCAATTTCATTAACACTGATCAAATCTTTGTTATTTCATTCTTTCTACTTGATTTGGGATTAGTTTGATGTTCTTCTTATAATTCCTCCTTTTGTGCAGTTAGGTCTTTGATTTTAGCTCTTTCTTCTTTTTTAATATAAGCATTCATGACTATAAATCTCCATCTCAGCACTGCTTTTGCTGCATCCCATAGGTTTTGATATTTTTTGCTGTCATTTTCATTTGTTTCAAGATAGATACTAATTTCTTTTGCAATTTCCTACTTGACCCATTGATTGTCTATGACTGTGTTGTTTAAATTCCATATATTTGTCCCTTATCTGGTTCCCTTTGCCTTACTGATTACCAGCTTCATTCATTGCAGTCTGAGAAATTTGTTTGTATAATTTAAATCTTTCTGAATTCATTGAGAGTTCTGTGGCCTAGCATGTGGTTTATCCTGGAGAATGATCCATGTAGGCTCAAGAAGAATGTATATACTGTTGTATTTGGGTGCAATGTTATGTATATGTCTATTAGATCTAGCTCCTGTAACATATTATTCAAGGTCTCTGTTTCTTTATTAATCTTCTGTTGAGATGTTCTTTCTAATGATGATGATAGTATATTAAAGACCGCTACTATAATTGTAGAAGCATCTATTTCTCATTTAGATTTCCAATGTTTGCCTCATGTATTTTGGGGTGCCCTGGTTAGGTGCATAAATATTTATGATTGCATTTTATTTTTGACAGATTACTCCTTTATTAATATACTGTGTCCTTCTTTGTCTCTTATAAAAGTTTTGCATTTAAAGTCTATTTTGTCTGATATTTTAAAGCTACTCCCACCCTTTTTATGGTTGTTATTTGTGTGTAAAATTGTTTTCCAACCATTCAGTTACAAACTCCTTGTGTCGCTTGGTGTAAGGTGAGTTTCTTGTTGGCAGCATATAGATGGGCCATATTCCCTTATCCATTCTGCCAATCTGTTTCTCTATATTGGAGAGTTTAATTCATTACCATTCAATGTTATTACTTTGAAAGCATTACTTACATTAGCCATATTTTTTAAAAATTTATATATATATATATATATCACTTGTTTTTATTTCTCTTTTTAGTCTTTATTCTTACAAATAATCTTCATTCTGATACTCTCCTCCAACCCTCTCTCTACTCCTGTTTTCCTTTCATCCTGCAGTATTTCTTGAAGGTCGGGTTTCTTGTTGACAAACTCTCTTAACTTCTGTTTATCTGTGAATATTTTGCATTCGCCCTCATTTTTGAATAGCAGCTTTGCTGGATACAGAATTCTTGGCTGTAAGGTTTTTTTTGTTTGTTTGTTTGTTTTTCATTTTAGCACTTTGACTATGTCATAACAATGCCTTCTTGCCCTTATGGTTTCACATGAGAAATCAATGCTTATTCTTATTGAACTTCCCATGGATGTAATGGATCTCTTTTCTCGTGATGCTTTCAGTATTCTTTCTTTGACTTTAACATTGGCTTATTTGATAAGTATATGTCTTGGGGTAGCCCTGTTAGGATTTATACTGTTTGGGGTGTGCTGCACTTCCTGGACATGTATGTCCATGCCCCTTAATAAAGTTGGGAAATTTTCAGCCATTATTTTCTCCAACACTCCTTTTGCCCCTTTTACCTTCTCTTCTCCCTCTGGGATGCCTAAAGTGCATATATTTGTGCATTTCAAGTTATCATTCAAACCCTTAAGTCCATGCTGGATTTTTCCTATCTTTTTATCTATCTGTTCTACTATCTGATTTCAGATGTACTGTCTTTGACATCACTGATTCTTTCCTCTGCCTGTTCAAAATTGCTATGTGCTCCCAGTGTATTT
>JAQZBX010043534.1:0-21641 GCA_029593785.1 Cabassous unicinctus | reverse complement strand
ATTTATTTATTGACTTTTATCCATTTTCACCCCCCCATTTTTGCTGTTTCTGTGTCCATTTGCTGGGTGACTCTGTGTCCATTTCTTGCCCTCTCTTTTCATCCTTCTCCTCCTGTCTTCACTGGGATTTGATCCTTGGAACCTCCGATGTGGGAAAGAGGCATCCTAAGACCTGTGCCACCTTAGTTCCTGTTTTTTTTGGCATGTCTCATCTTGGCTCACCCATGTGTCACTCTCCAGTTATGACATCATTTTGCTGCACAGCTCATGGGCGTGGAGGTTCACCCACACATGGGGCCTAGAAGCTCACCCACTTGTGGGGCCTGGTGGCACACCCACACATGGGGTCTGATGGTGCACCTCTGCAGGGGCCTGATGGCTCACCTGCTCACAGGGCCTGGCAGTGCTCCTGCCCATGGGGCCTGGCAGCTCACCCACTTGCAAGGCCTGACAGTGTACCTGCAGAAGGGGTCTGGCAGCTCACCCCCTCATGGGGCCTGGTGGCACACCCATGTGTGGGACCTGACAGTGCACCCACTCATGGGGTCTGGTGACCCATGTGCCTTCTATATTTTTCTTTTTTTTAATTTTTACTGGGAAGTCTTGAGGATTGAACCCAGGTCCCTCCATATGGGAGATGGATGCCCAAACACCTGAGCCACATCCATCCACCTCTTATATCTTTTAAGGTTGACCAAAGATAACCAAAGTTACAGTTTTTTCCCATCATGATGGTCATATAATAAATCAGGCTTAGTTTATCACCAGCATTCCAAAAACCAGACCTAGGGAGAAAAACTAGCCCTGGGAATACATGCATGGTTTCTAATATAGCAAATGTTTAGCCTATACTGATTATCACAAAATCAGGATAACCAGAATATTCACACTCAGTGCAGTTTTGATCTGCACTTCCCTAATAGCATATAATGTTGAATATTTTTTTCATGTGATTTTTGGCCATTTAAATTTCCTCTTTGGTGAAATGTCTATTCAAGTCTTTTGTCCATTTTTAATTGAGTTGCTTGCATTTTTATCACTGGGTTGTATTATCTCTATATATCATGGATATCAACCCCTTATCAGATATGTGGTTTCCAAATATTTTGTCCCATTGAGTACACTGTCTCTTAAAACTTCTTGACAAGTCCTTTGATGCACAAAAGTGTTTAAGTTGTGTACCTTTTATATTTATGTCTTTGATCATTTTGAAGTAATTTTTTTATAAAGTGTGAGATAGGGGTCTTCCTTTCTTTTGGATATGGATATCCAGTTCTCCAGCTTTATTTGTTGAATAGACTATTTTGATTCTACTGGCACCTTTCTTGAAGACTCAGGCTTAGAGGATTTTTGTCCAACATCCAGGACTCTGATGAATGCCTCAGCCTTATACTAGAACAGAAATAAAAGAATCAGGCAGTGAAGCAGTATGGGCACCAGGGCTCAAGTAGCACAGATCCCCTTAGCTGTGGTGAATACAAGCTCTTACAAAGTTTGGTTGTAAGGAGGAGGAAGTGACAAATGTCTAAAGTGATCATTATTTCTTTGTGTACAATTTATTTCTTATTTAAAATTTAATTGCCATTAAAATGTTTTTTTAGCTTTTTCTGAAAGTAAAATATATCAGCCATATTCAAAAAGGAAAAAAGTTGTCAGAAAGGATATTAGTCAGACTATTTAGTTGAAGATGATAGGAAGACACCCAGAATTGCTTTACCCAAAATGGGCAGTTCAGGTTAGGATATTGGGGATCTACAGAAGTGTAGTACTGCAACACCCAGGCTGCTTTGAGAACTTGCATCTGAATCAGGGAAACACCATGTCCAGGAAAGTTTCTGTCTGTGTCCCATCAGTAAATCAAAAAAGGACTTTGGGTGTCTGAGGGCAGTTTCCATTTTCTCAGTCTTTTCATCTGGTGAGTTCATGGCTGTTGGAATCTCTAGTCTAGATTCTTAAAATAAGGTTTGGGAAGAGAAGCTTTTGATGTGTGCATGGCTGGCCTCAAGGGACCATATTTTGTAATATACTCATCATGTTCTTCCATTTAAAAAACTGTTATTGACAATTAAAAGAAGTGATGACTAGTTTCTGAGAAAAGCACTTGCCAAAAGAAGCCAATGAACCACTAAAGAATTTTGTGTTAATAATGTACCTCACAACTTTTTTGAAAGACTTTATTAGCACTAATTGCTTTCTTATCAATTCTTTGGATTTTCTATATATAGGATCATGTCATCTGTGAATATAGTTTTACATCTTCCTTTCAAATTTGGATGCATTTTATTTCCTTTTCTTTTCTAATTACTCTTGCTAGAACATCTTGAACAATGTTGAACAGTACTGGTGAAAGCAGACCTTCTTGTCTTGTACCCAAAATTAGGGGGCAAACTTTCAGTCTTTCAGAAATGATATCAATTAATATTGATTGATTTTCTTATGTTGAACCATCAATATATTTCTGGGAATAATTTTCCTTGGTCATGGTGAATAATCCTTTTAATGTGCTCTTGGATTCAGTTTGCCAGAGTTTTGTTGGAGATTTTTGCATTCTTTGTTTATAAGGGTAATTGGCCTCAAATTTTCTTTTCCTATGCTATCTTTACCTATCTTTGAAAACAGGGTAAAGCTAGCCTCATAAAATAAGTTAGGGATTGTTTTCTCCTCTTCACATTTTTGGAAGAATTTGAGAAGGGTTGGTAATTCTTTGACTCTTTCATAGAATTCACCAGTGAAGCCATCCAGTCTTGGGCATTTGTTTTTTACTATTGAGTCAATCTTTTTACTTCTTATACATAACACATAGTTATGTATTCATCACCTCAATCATTATTAGAGCAATTTCATTATTTCAATAATAATAATAATAAAAAACAGACAAACCAAAAATGAGAAAATTCCTCACATCTCAATCTCTCTAGGCTTCTCCCACTGTACATAGTTGCTGATTTTACTTGTTTGCATAAGAGATTATGCAAACCAAGCTTATTTTCCAGACTATCCTTCCTGACCAAATTACAATGGTTTCAAATAACTCATTTCATTTTATTCCTCTTAATGTAGTTTTAAAATATTCCCAGTATATACACAGGTATGTTTCTTCAATGACTGTCATAATCTATTAACTTATTTCATTTATTCATTCATTTGACACAAATTGCAGAGTATCAACCATAGATGAGGCATTAGGGGAAATATTGGGGATATATTGATTAGAAAATCATCAATGGTGGTGACAATGTCTGTTTTTATTTTTTGGATCAAATTTCCAGCCTTACCTCTCACATGCCACTGCCTGCTCCCTCCCCTCTCCTCACTACCTTGAAACCAATCTTGCAGTTGTAGGATGACAGAGAAAAACAACTGTGCCTGAAGGGGAGAAAAGTGTAGAAAACAACTTCAGATCCCTGCTATTTTAAATATCAAATTCATCTTGACCTCTCCCTTCTGTCTCCCTCTCACCCCTGATATCCAGGTGCCTGAGAAGTTCCTATTTGGGTAGCTCCTTATATTCCTCTTAACTCCCAGTCCTTACAGACTCTAGCTGGACTAATTACTGCAAAGGAAAGCATTCTAAATGAAATGGTGCTAATCACAACCTTAAAAATCCCTCACCCTTCACTGTGGAACTGTGGCACTGAACCATTCTAAGCACACAACCTTAATAAATTTCTCAACCATCCCAGTGATCAACCCCCATTACTGTCTTCTAGAGCTTTTTCTCTAATCTTTTAATAGCTTGCTGTCTCTGTTTCAATGA
Source organism: Cabassous unicinctus (assembly GCA_029593785.1). Lineage (NCBI taxonomy): Eukaryota > Metazoa > Chordata > Mammalia > Cingulata > Chlamyphoridae > Cabassous > Cabassous unicinctus. The sequence continues at coordinate 17,884 of JAQZBX010043534.1, read as the reverse complement.
AGTTGAGTTCTACTTTCTCTCACCTGTGTAGAAGCCTGCTGAGAGAAGTCATATTTGGCTGTTTAATATTGTCTGGTGCAGTTTTTGTCTTTGACAGTCCCCACTTGTTTGATTATTCAATCACACCAATAAACATCTGATGTTGTGATAAGATTTACGAAGACTATTAAAATATACTATAAAAAGGGGTAGAGGCAACTAGGGATACTAATTTTGGATTGGCAGATTAGGGAATGCTTTTCTGGGCTAGTTAGTAGTGGTAGAAGTGGTTAAAGGAAATTTAAGTATTTGTTGAATAAAATGATAGGATTTGATTCAAAAATGTGTGGATGGAGAGTGATGGAAAGTAATATAAACCTTTCCCTCAGACACTTGGAATGTTTCCTCTCATATAGTTTTACAAGAAGAACTCTACAGTCTAGCTATGGAATTACATGTATAGGTGTTTGATGCTTAGATGCAGATATCTCCTTAGCTGACAGAGAATGATGGGAATATTATCTACTTTTACCTCTGCTATACTCAATGTCATCTATCCTTTCTCCTCACCTCCACCCCCATGGCTCAGGAGAGATTTATTAAGATCCTGTGAGGAATGGTGTGTAGTTTCATTGCAAGGCATAATCTCTGTATTATTCTCAAACCAGGGTGGGGGAGGAATGGACAACTTCTGCAGGCCCAAAATATTTAGAAGAAATCTGGGATTCCAAGGATTTTTAAGAACACTGATGCATATGCCTTTTTCTACACTCTCGGCATCTCATCATCTCAAATAAAACCATTCCTTTGACATACCCCACTTGCTTGGATTGGGGATTCTGCCTTCACTGGTGTTCTATTCCCTTCCAATTTAAGCTCTGAGACTGATCTTCAGTTTGCCTGATGTCTGGCTCCAGGGAATGAGTCTCACTAACTATTGCCAAGGGGGTCATCTGGATTTTACACTCATCATTACATCAGTGATTAATCACAATTTGTCTTTTATTGTCTTCTTAAAAAATGCATTGATAGTAGCCAGCAATAGACATCCAATTCCATTTTCCTTAAATGACTACTTCCTGGACCTTCTGAGATGCCCAAAATATTGCACCCTGCTCTATATCCTCTTCCAGTTCTCCAGGAGTGAAGGTTTTTACAATTGCACTCCTACTGGGTCAGGGACTCTCAGTTCTGGGCCTACCATTAATGAGAAAGTCCTCATTCCCAGCCAGTGACAAATGACTCCACTCCAAGTTCACATTTTACAGTTACTTCTTTAAAATTATCCCACTTCTTTGCCAAATTTGTAGGTCAAGTTCCTTGGGACTCTTATAATCTGAGATATGACTGTCGGGGTTTATTGGGGAAGGCTTTCAGGAAGGGTCAGTGAGAAAATTAGATTGGGGGAAAGAGAAGTTCAGTTGCAGGTCTCTTGTGACAGTGGACTCAGCTAATCTCACAAGAAGGGTGATGATTAAATTTCATATGTCAACTTGACTAGGTTATGGTGTCCAGTTGTTTGGCCAAGCAAGCACTGGCCTGATTGCTTCTGTGAGGGTATTTGGTGGATTTTATCCATTAGTCAGTTTATTGCATCTATATCTGATTACATCTACAATCAACAAATCAGATTGCCTTCATGAATGAGAGAAATCTTATCCAATCAATTGAAGATATTAAAAGGAGAAGTGATGAATTTAACATCCAGCAAAAAGAATTTCTATGTCTACTTTAGTCCACAAGATTCTCCGGGAGAATTCAACAGCACTTTCATCAGAGTTTTCTCCTCTTTGTTCTGTTTCTGTGGAGAACAATGACTAATACAGGGGATTCTGGAGCTAGGGTGGACCTTCAAAGATTACCTAAATTGAGAAACAGAGATGTGCTTACTACCTTTGCATCAACTGGTTACTAGGTGCAGGCTGTTCCTGGGGAAAGGGCATAATTTTGGTTTCCCTTTACCCAAAATATCTAGTTGCCACCGAAAGCCATCCCAATCTCTACAAATGGTCACTTTCACTTCCCCAAGGTAATTACTGTGGAGGGAATCATCTGTTATCTGATAATTCCAGAATCTGGTGGAATGAGTGCATTGATGAAAAGTTCACTACTGGTAGGTTGACCAGGGGCAACTGGAACTGATAGCCCAAAACATGAGACTTTCAGTGCTAAAAATATAACTGTCGAAATCAAACCAGGGTTGTTGTTACCTTGGAAGAACTAACATTAACATACTATAGGGAGTTACAAATTTCCCAACAATTTTATTGCTAATGTTGAATATCAATCAGTAGAATATGCATCATTAGTTAAATTGCTGGACCATTGGATGAACATTCAAAGAACTTAAATACTCTAAGGGCTACTAGAATATTTATAACATTATTTGAATTTTAACTCTTCAACAGGTGAGTCATTGAACAGGAATATTAACATCCCTTAAGTCAGGTCCCTGACTTAAAAAAAAAAAGAGTAGAACTAGCTCAAATTAGACCAGTACAAAGAAAGTAAAGGATCATATCAAGTATCAAACATCACAGACACCAGGTCAACTAGCAACACCAGCAGAATCACCTAGGAACCTTAGCAAATATGAAGTCTCATTATCAGAAATAATGGTTTGGTATGTTTAGGCTGGGGGCAGGAGACCTCTGGGAGTTGGCTTTTTTAACAGTGTCCGTAAGGGATTCTTATGCAAGAGACACAAGACCACATTATGGCAGACACTCCACTGTTTCTTTTAATCCATTAAATATCAATTGTACATTTGAATTTCTAGCCATCCTGACTGTCAGGTAAAATACAGGAAATTCAATTTAATTTGAGTTTCTCATAAGAAATGAATATTAAAAAAAAAAACCAAGTCCCTTTGAAAAATTATATGCCAAAAAGGTGGACAATTTAGAGGAAGTGGACAAATTCCTAGAAACACACTATCAGGCTACATTTATGAAAGAAGAAATTGATGAGCTCAGCAGACCAATCACAAGTATTGAGATAGAGTCAGTCATCAAAAACCTCCCAAATAAGAAGAGACCAGGACTAGATGACTTCACAGGTGAATTCTACCAAACATTCCAAAAAGAACTAACACCTATCCTGCTTAAACTCTTCCACAAAATAGAAGTGGAAATAACATTGTCTTACTCATTCTATGATGCTAAAATCACCCTAATACCAAAATCAAAGACCCCACAAGAATGCAAAAATATAGATCAATTTCCCTAATGAACCTAGATGCTAAAATCCTCAACAAAATACTTGCCAATCATATTCAACAACACATCAAATGAATTATACACTATGACATCCCTGGTATGCAAGGATGGTTCAGTATATGAAAATCAATCAATGTTATAAACCACATAAAGAGATTGAAAGAAAAAAAATCACATAATCATCTCTATAGAAGTAGAAAAACATTTGACAAAATACAGCACTGTTTCCTGGTAAAAACACTACAAAAGAAAGTGATAGAAGGAAACTTGCTCTATATAATAAAGGGTACATGTAAAAAATCCACAGCAAACATCATATACAATGGTGAAATCTTAAAATATTTCCCTCTAAGATCAGGAACTAGACAAGGATGCCCATTAATACCACTCCTACTTAACAATATGTTAGAAGTACTTGCTCAAGCATTTAGGCAAGAAAAAGATATAAGAGGTATCCAAATTTGAAAGGAAGAAGTAAAAACTTCACTATTTGCAGATGACATGATCCTATACATAGAAAGCCCTGAGAAATCAACAACAAAGCTTCTAGAGCTTAAAAATGAATTCATCAAAGTCACAGGTTATAAGATCAATGCACAAAAATCAGGAGCATTTCTGTACACCAATAATGAGCAAACTGTGGAGGAAATCAGGAAAAAATACCATTTACTTTAGCAACTAAAACAATGAAATACATAGGAATAAATTTAACTAAAGATGTAAATGACCTCTATGCAGAAAACTATACAACACTCTAAAAGGAAATCAAAGAAGACTTAAGTAAATTGAAGAATATTCCCTGTTCATGGATAGGAAGACTAAGTATCATCAAGATGTTTATTCTACCCAAACTGATATACAGATTTAACCCAATCCCAACAAATATCAACACAGCATTTTCTACTGAATTGGAAAAACTAACTATGAAATATATTTGGAAGGGCAAGAAGCCCCAAATAGCCAAACACATATTGTAAAAGAAAAATGAAATCAGAGGAATCACACTACCTGACTTTAAAACATATGACAAAGCTGCAGTGGTCAAAACTGCATGGTATTAGCACAAGGATAGAGAAACTGACCAATGGAACTGAACTGAGAGTTCTGATATAGATCCTTGCATATATGCTCACCTGATATTTGGCTAGGCCACCAAGCCCACTCAACTAGGAGAAAATTGCCTCTTCAACAAATGGTGCTTGGAGAACTGGATATCCATATCCAAAAGAATGAGAGAAGAACACCATTTCACACCTTATACAAAAATAAACTCAAGATTGATAAGAGATCTAAATATAAGAGCCAATACCATAAAGACCTTGGAAGATAATGTAAGAAAACATCTACAAGACCTTGTAATAGGAAATTATTTCATGAACTTCACACCCAAAGCATGAGCAGCAAAAGAAAAGAGACCTCCTTAAAATTAAAAACTTTTGAACCTCAAAGAAGTTTGTCAAGAAAATGAAAAGGCAGCCTATCCAATGGGAGAAAATATTTGGTAACCATATATCTAATAGAAGTCTATTATCTATCCTATATAAAGAAATCTGACATCTCAAAAATAAAAAGACAAATAACCCATTTTAAAAATGGGCAGTGATTTGAATAGATATTTCTCCAAAGAAGAAATACAAATGGCTAAAAAGCACATGAAAAGAGGCTCAACATCACTAGCTATTAGGGAAATGCAAATCAAAACTACAAGGCGATAACATCTTACACTCATTAGATCGGTGGCTATTAAATAAAACAGAGGACTACAAGTGTTGGCAAGGATATGGAGGAACAGAAACACTCAGCCATTGTTGATGGGAATGTAGAATGGTGCAGCCATTGTGGAGGACAGTTTGGTAGTTCCTCAAGAAAATTAACTATAGATCTGCCATATGATCCAGCAATTCCACTGCTGGGTATATAACAAGAAGAATTGAAAGCAAGGATATGAACAGATATATGCACACCAATGTTAATAGTGGCATTATTCAATATTGCCAAAAGTTGGAATCAACCTAAATGTCCAACAACTGATGAATGAATAAACAAAATGTGGTATATACATACAATGGAATATTACTCAGCAGTAAGAAGGAATACAGTACTAACACATGGGACAACAAGGATGAACCTTGAGGACCTTATGGTGAGTGAGGCAAGCCAGGCATTGAAGGACAAATATTACATGACCTTACTGATATAAATTAAGCAAAATTAGCAGGCTCACAGAGATAGTCTGGAAGGTAGGTTTACAGGAAATAGAAAGGGAGAAGAAGATTGTGGCCCAACACCCATATGGGTGAAATCTATGACAAGGTGGAAATGTGTAGTTCTGCAATGAAGGGACATGACAGGAGTATAGTGATAATATATGGTTGGGTGGTGCAGGTTTGAGAGAGTGCAGTGTGGGAAGGTTGGGTTGAATGGTCCATGGAACTGGGGGGAAGGTTGGGGGAGGTAGCAGTTGAACACTGGGGACTGATGGGTATGTGGTTGAAATTACAATGTTGGGAATGCTCATTTGGCAATATGACAAGGAAGGGTTATTGGTTACAGTGTTGGATGGGGGACATTCAGGCTAGGGTGCACCTGGGACAGGCTTCTAGGGAGTGTGTGAGTGATCATTTTGGCATAGTGCTTTGCCTCAGTCAGTAGAAACCCACATAATGATCCAGAAGGTTTTGGACTCCCATCCTAGTGTGGCCTGCTATATTCTCGAATAGAGGGAACAGAGTCACTTGAGAGCATTGGTGGTGCCTAATAGGGAAAGAAAGACCAATGTGTCAAGCCCTCAGTGAAGATGCATGTAACTATGAATCTTGTCCTTCAAGGAATGAAGCCTGGGGTCACCGTAGTCCCAAAGGGGAGAGGGAGGGAGGATATAAAATAGATGGAACAGGGTTCATTTTGGGTGTGATGGAAGTGTTCTGTGTGATCTTGCAAAGATGGATGCAGGCCACATTAAATTTTATCAGATCTAATAAAAATATATGGTCCAAAATGTAAACCATAATGTGAACCATTGATGATGGTTAGAAGCTATGTTTCAATATTTGTGCAATTGTAACTAATATCCAAAATACATACAAAATGTTATTGATAGGGGAAAGGGGAAAGGGGGAAAGATGTTGGGTATATGGGATCCCCTGTGTTCTGTGCATTACTCTACTGTTACCTAAAAATTCTTTGAAGAAAAAATGAAAAATAAGACATTGGAGGAATAAATTGAAGAAAAGATCACTGTACGTGCAGGATAACAGTCTTTCCGTGATGAAAGGCAAAATACTAAAAAAAAGTTTTTTCTTCAAATATTTTTTCATTATTTTTAATATTCCAATTTAAAAATATTCTATTTTTACATATATATTTTTCTATATTTTAGTTCCTATGTATAAAACTATCATTACTATTTCATTTTCTTATTAATTGTATGTATTTTATTGGCTTCATTTTTGAAGAAGCTTTAGATCACAGAAGTGTTACAACTCTGGCAGGGGAGGATCACTGGTGTGGGGTATCAGGGATGGGGGATAAATGGGAGGAAGTTAACCTGGGCCTACATATAATATGTTCAAATATTCATGGGGCATTGTCACAGTGAGTGGAGATTCACACAATAACCAAAAGAATCTCAAATTCCCATCCAGGGGATTTCTGCCACCTTCTCTAATGGAACAACAAGAATGCCCCAAGTACAGGGAGAATGACTTTTGAAAGAGGGTGGTCCATTGCAGGTCCCTGATATTGATGACTACACTTATGAGCCTTTGCTCTTGAAATTGAAACTTAGCCTAGTGATGTAGGGTGCCTAGGATTTACCTATGGGGAGCCTCCTTATTGCTCAAATGTGGCCTCTCTCTAAGTCAAACTCTGCATATAAAAGCAATATCTTCCCCCCCACTTCAGTGTGGCACATGACTTCCAGGGATGAACCTCCCTGGCACCAAGGGATTGCTACCAAGTACCAACAAGCAATGCATGTTGGAGGGAAAAAAACAAACACCTTGACCAAATGGGGCAAAAGCTAAAGACAAATGAGTTTATATGGCTAAGAGACTTCAAAGTGAATCAGGAGGCCATCCCATAGGTAGTGCTTATGCACATCTTAACAGGATCTCATTGACAGCCAAAGTAGATACAACCACAAATAGTGAAGCTCCTCAGGGATATGGAGACATATCCAGACAGCTCAGGATTTTGGTCCCTTCCCAGTGGGCCCTAATCTGGTTGGTATTTATGCTCCCCAGTATAACTGAGTTAGACTCAGCAGTGGATTCCCTATGTATGACTCTCCTGTCCTTCTATATGAGTCTATAATTTGGCTGTTTGTCGAAAATCTCCTCCCTTTTAGTTGTCCTGGGTGAGTCCATTGAACTGGGGAGTAAGTGTTGCAACTTCATTGAGATCCAGGGTTCAACTGGCATGTGGACAGCCCAAAGATTTAAGTCTCATGGATGTACACCTACTAAATCTAGTACTAATTATAGTTTCTTAAATTTGAGAAGTTGTGAGTTAACAAACAATCATGCATACCATAGAGGACTTATGTACATTGCCACACCATCAAGACCATACATTATTGTGACACATTTTCTACAAATTATGAAAGAACATCAGCAAAATATTACTGCTTTCTAGAATCCATAGCCTTAGGTATTTGGTGTATTTTTAAAAACAGATCAATTTTATTGATGCATATTAATAAAGCACAAATTCATCCAAAGTGTCAAATGTATGGTGTTTGGGGTAATCACATATTTGCATTCATCACTTTATTCATTCTTAGAGCACTTTCACTACTCCAATAGTAATAATAATAGTAATAAACAAAAAGAAATAAACAAACAAAATTCATGACTACTCAATCCCTCTATGCTTCCCCTGCCATACATAGCTGCTATTCTTTTTCCTTTTTCTCTATTATATTTGTATTTATATTTCATAAAAACATTCATGTATGCAATATCACCCATATCCATGTTTTACATTAAGTTTTACTATCTTATTCAGTCCCATGTTACAGTTATTAGCTTTCCTTTTAGTAATAAACATGACTTTCCCTTTCAACCACTCTCATACCTATATACTAGCTCTGCTAGTTACAAACAAGATTAGATGCTTTCACTATTTCTGTTCATTTCCAAAGGTTTGCAAACAACCTTTTTACCAATTCTGCACAGATTAACCCTCAACTTTCCATTTTCTACCATCCTTCTGTTTTCTGATTACCTATATTGTAATGATTAATTCAATGAGTTTACCCAATATTTTTAGTTACTAGTAGGGCAATCATACAGTATTTGTCCTTTTGTGTCTGGCTTGCTTCACTCAACATAATATCCTCCAGGTTCATCCATGTTGTCATATGTTTCACTACTTCATTTCTTCTTATCTCTGCATAATACTCCATCATGTGCATACATCAAATTTTTTTTGTCCATCCAATTGATGGACACCTGGGTTGTTTCCAATGATTAACAATCATGAATAATACTGCTATGAACATCAGTGTGCAGATGTCTGTTCGTGTCTCTGCTGTCAGTTCTTCTGGGTGTATACCTCGTAATCATATTGCCAGCTCCCATAGCAAGTAAATGTCCAACTTCCCTAGGAACTGCCAAAAGTCCCCCACAGTGGCTGTAACATTCTCATTCCCACCAACAGAGAATAAGCATTCCTATTTCTCCACTTCCTCTCCAACATTTACAGTTTTCCTACTTTTTAATAGCAGCCAATCTAATGGGTGTGAAATGATATTTCATAGTTTTTAAAAAAAATCAATTTCATTGATATATTTTAATAAGGCATACAATTCCTCCAAGGTGTAGAGTCAATAGTATTTTTTTATAATCACATAGCTGTGCATTCATCACTTCAATCATTATTGGAGTATTTTCATTATTTCAATAAAAATAATATGCAAAAAAACAGATAAAGAAACAAGAAAATTCCTCACCTCTTAATCTCTATGCGTCCCCCACTCTACATAGCTGTTCTTTCTGGCTATCCAAAGTGTATAATCAATGGGTTTTAGAATAATCACAATGTTGTATATTCATCTTAAAAATTCTAGAACAATTTCATTACTCCAAAAAGAAAGACACAAAACTCCTTAGCATTCCTTCCTCAGACCTACATAACTAAACTTTCATCCTTATGAATTGATTTATATTTACATTTTATATAAATAGAATCATACAACATGTAGTACTCTGTATCTGGTCTCCTCCACTTAGTAGAATGTGTTTTGTTTTCTTTTTGTATGATATTAACATTATGTAGTATTAACTTACATTTGTTCAGCTTCAAGGAAAAATGGCCTTATATATGCAATTCTACCCATATTCATATTCCACAAAATATAATTATTTCATAATAAGGCAATCATACAATATATTTTCTTTTCAGTCTGGCTTGCAACACTCAACATAATATCCACCAGGTTCATCCATGTTGTCATGTTTAATGACTTCATTTCTACTTTCATATATATATATATATATTTAATTTTATTTTGTACATTTAATAATTGAAAATATAAACAATTAAAAACTAAAAGGTAAGCACAGATGAATAAATATATACATTTCTCAATTAAATGTAATGGATACTTATACAATTTTTTTGAATCAAACAATATGTTACACAGTATATTTGGTTCATAATAATGCATTCATACAGTATTTATCCTTTTGTGTCTGGCTTGCTTCACTCAACATAATGTCCTCCATGTTAATCTATGTTGTCATATGCTTTATGACTTGATTTCTTCTTACCACTGCATAATATTCCATCGTGTGTATACTCCACAATTTGTTTATCCACTCATCAGTTGATGGACACTTGAGTTGTTTCCAACTTTTGGCTATCATGCATAATGCAGATATCTATTCATGTTCCTGCTTTTGAGTATATATGTATCAATGGTATTAGTGGGTCCCATGGCAAGTTTATGTTCAACTTCATTAGGAACTGCCAAACAGTCCTCCATATTGGCTGTATTATTCTACATTCCCACCAAAAATGTGTAATTGCTTCTATCTCTCTACATCCTCTCCAACATATACACTTTTCCAACTTTTTAATAGTGTCCAGTCTAATCAGAGTGAACTGATATCTCATTGTAGTTTTGATTTGCATGTCCCTAATTGCTTGTGATGTTGAACATTTTTTGATGTGCTTTTTGCCATTTTTATTCTTTGGAAAATTGTCTTTTCAAGACTTTCACTCATTTTTTAATCGGGTAGATTGTCTTTTTATTGTCAAGTTGTATGATCTCTTTGTACATCATGGATATTAAATCCTTGTCAGACATGTGATTTCCAAATATTTTTCTCCCATTGAGTTGGCTGCTTTTTCACCCTTTTGGCAAAGGCCTTTGAGGTGCAAAAGTGTTTAATTTTTAAGGAAGTCCCATTTGTCTGATTTTTATTTCTTGTTTGTGTTTTGGGTGTAAGGTTTAAGAAATTACTGCCTACCACAAGATCTTTAAGATACTTTGGTACATTTTCTTTTAGGAGTTTTATGGCTATCACTTTTATATTAAGGTCCTTGATGTATTCTGAGTTATTTTTTGTGTAAGGTGTGAGATAGGGGTGTTATTTCTTTCTTTTGGATATGGATATCCAGTTCTTACAGCACTATTTGTTTAATAGATGTTTCTGGCCCAGGTGGGTGGACTTAACTACCTTGTTAAATATCACTTCACTATAGATGTAAGGTATATTTCTGATTTCTCGATTCAGTTTCATGGACCAATGTGTCTGTCTTTATGTCAGTGCCATGTTATTTTTGCCACTGTATCTAAGTAATATGCTTTATTTTTCATATTTTTTTTTATTTTTAAAGAAGCTTTGATTACATAAATATTAATCCAGGAGTGAGTGTCCTCCAAATTTGTTCTTGTTTTTTTAAGAACTTTTTGGCTACTCAGAACCACTTACACTTCCAGATAAATTTGATAATTGTTTTTTTCCACTTCTGCAAAAAAGTCTGTGGAATTTTTATTGGGATTGTGCTGAATTTGTAAATTAGTTTGGGCAGAATTGACATCTTAATGATATTCAATCTTCCAATCCATGATTTGAACAGATGGTTTCACATCAAAGAAAATATAATACCAATCTTTCTCAAACTCTTCCAAAAAATTGAACAGAGAGAAATGCAACCAAACTCATTCCATGAGGGCAACATCACCCTTATATCAAAGCCAGATAAAGATATTATGAAAAGAGAAAATTACAGACCAATTTTCTAATGAATTTGGGTGCAAAAATCCTCAACAAAATACTTGCTAAGAAAATCCAAAAGCATTTTAAGAGAGCAATACACAATCAAGTGAGTTTTATACCTGGTATCTAAGGATGTTTCAGAATAAGAAAATCAATTACTGTAATAAGTCACATTAATAAATTGAAGATGAAAAAAATCACATAGTCATCTCAATTGCTGTAGAAAAAACATTTGACAAAATACAACATCCTTTCTTGGTCAAAAACATCAGAAAAATAAGAATACAAGGAAACTTTCTCAACATGATAAAGTGCATATATGAACACCCAAAGCTAAAATTGTACTCATTGGTACGTGAAAGACTGGAAACTCTCCTGTTGAGATCAGGAGCAATAAATGATGCCCACTGTCACTATTGTTATTCAATATGTGCTAGATGTTCCAACAAGAGCAATTAGGCAAGAAAAAGAAATGAACATCACTCAAATATGAAAGGAAGAAGTAAAACTTACAATATTCGCTGATGATATGTTCCTATGTCTAGAAAATCCCCAAAAACTCCACTCCATAGATACTGGACATAATAGATAACTTCAGCAAAGTGGCAGGGTATGGAAAATTCTGTAGCATTTCTATACACTATTAAGCAATCTGAAGAGGAAGTCAGATAAATTTACATTTACAATAGTGACTAAAAGAATAAAATATTTAGTAATAAATTAAATGAGGACATAAAATAACTCTATTCAGAAAAACTACAAAACATGGCTAAAAGAAACCAAAAAGGTCTAAATAAATGGAGGGACATTCCGTGTTCATATATAGGAAGACTAAATATCATCAAGATGTTAATTCTACCCAGTCTTATTTACAGATTCAGCACAGTTCCAATAAAAATTACAGCAGTGTTTTGCAAAAATGTAAAAGCCAATTACCAAATTTATTTGTAAGATTAATGAACCCTGAATAACCAAAAGTATTTTTAAAATGAAGAACGAAGTTGAAGGACTCTCATTTCTTAACTTTAAAGCACATTACTTTTCAACAGTATTAAAAACAGCATGGCTCTGCTATAAAGATAGACATATTGACCAATAGAATCAAACTGAGAATTCAGAAATAGAGTCTCACATATAGCCAAGTGATTTTTTGACAAGTGTGTAAAACCCACCTAATTAGGTTATAGCAGTGTATTCAACCAATGGTGCTTGGAGAACTGGATATCCATAGCTAAAAGAAAGAAAGAGGACCTCTATCTTACACCTTATACAAAAATTAACTCAAAACAGATCAAGTTAATAATAGGAAGGTTTGTGGGAAAAATACACCAATATAAGGGATTTGGGGAAGATGGCATTGGACTAACAGGCAGAGGTCAATGGTCTCACAAAAACAATGGAGAAAGAGTCAAAAGATGTCCCAGAGACTTGCTTTGGGGATCAGCAGACCAGCACTGTGCTACACAACACCCAGAAGGTGAGAGACAGAAAGATTAAGAAGATGAAACAACAAACATGAGTTATCAAACCCCCTCAGTTGCTGGGAAGGGCTTCCCTCCCCCATTCCCAAGATATTTAACTGGGGTAACATCCCTGGCTCACTGCAGCTGACAGAGGGGAAACCACATCTTCCTCCCTGTTAGCTGTTTCAAAGGAAAAGGGAGAGGGAGTGAGGGGGATGTACTTCAGTGAATTCAGCCAGCAGAGCCCATTTTGAATCTCTGCTCTGGAGATACAGCACAGGTACACAGGAAAGTGGAGACCAAAACACCTCCATTGAAAGGCGCATGGAAAAGCACCATCTTCTGACTGTTCTGGAAATTGTATGGACAAAAACTGTTTGTGGTACTCACTGTATCCTAACCCCTGGGAGGAAATCAGTGCCCTGTTAGTGAGTCCCTGATTCAATTTTGATAACTTAAACTGGGCAATTTTAAAGGCGTTGAATAAGTTGAACCAAATATCAAGGAAAAGCTGTGAAAAAAAACGAGGCAAGAGAGAAAAATTAGCCACCAGATTAAATTCACCAATGTATTCAGATGCCTGGATATCAGCAAAAAATTACAAGCCATACTAAGAAAGAGGAAGATTTTGATATGCTGTGGTCTCATTTTCATTCATTTTGAGATATTTGCTAATTTCTTTGGCAATTTCTTCTTTGACCCACTGTTTATTTACCAGTGAGTAGTTTAATTTCCATGTATTTGTGAATTTTCCCTTTCCCACCCTTTATTGATTTCCAGCTTCATTTCATTATGATCAGGAAAGGTGCTTTGTAAAATTTCCATTTTTAAAATTTTATTGAGTCCTGTCTTCTGACCCAAAATATAGTCTATCCTGGAGAACGATATATGAGCACTTGAAATGAATGTATATTCTGCTGTTTGGTGATATAAGGTTCTATAAATGTCTGTTAGGTCTAGTTTATTTATCATTTTATTCATTCTTTTTACCTCCTTATTTATCCTCTGTCCAGATATTCTATCCAACACTGAGAGTTGTGTATTGAAGTTTCCTACTATTATTGTAGAGACATCCATTTCTCTCTTCAGTTTTACCAGTGTGTGCCTCATGTATTTTGGGGTACTCTGTTTATATATATATGATTGTTATTTCTTCATGGTGAATTGCCCCTTTAATTAATACATAGTGACTTTCTTCATGTCTTATAAAAATTTGAATTTAAAATCTATTTTGCCTGATATCAATATTGCCACTCCAGATCTTTTTGTTTACTATTTGCATGAAATATCTTCCAACCTTTCACTTTCAGCCTGGGTGTGTCCCTGCATCTAAGTTGGGTCTCTTATAGGCAGCATTTAGATGGCTCATTTCTTTATCCATTCTGTCAGTCTATGTGTTTTGATTGAGCAACTTAATCCATTAATATTCAATGTTATTACTGTATAGGCATTATTTAATTCATCCATTTTATTCTTTGGCTGTCCACTGTCATATCTTACTATTTTCTGTCTTTTTACCCTCTAAGTTACCATTACTAATAATCTTTACTTCTATACTCTTCTCCAAGTCTCTTGCCCCCATTTTTTCCTTTCAGGCTGAAACAGTTCCTTTAGCATCTCTTGTAAATCTTGTCTTTTTGTAACATATTGCCTCAGTTTTTGTTTGTCTTTGAAGACTTGAAACGCATTCTGATTTTTGAAGGCAGTTTTTCAGTTTTTCTGGATAAAGAAATCTTGGCTGGCAGTTTTTCTCTTTCAGTACCTTAAATATACCATACCCCTGCTTTTTCACCTCCATGGTTTCTGATGAGATATCAGCACTTAGTCTTATTGAGCTTGTTTGCATGTGATCATTGCATTTCTCTTGCTGCTTTCAGAATCTTCTTTTTATACCTGGCATTTGACATTTTGAATAGTAGGTGTCTTTGAGTAGGTCTATTAAGATTTATTCTGTTCAGCGTTCATTGTCCTTGCCTTGCTCATCCTGATGTTTCTTCCCATCTCCCACCCATCACATTTTTGTCCCCCTCATTTATCTATAGGGAGGTGGGATTGAAATTCAAAAACAATCTAGCCTACAAGGTTCCAGGAGAATTTCCTTTTGCACACTTTCCCATGCTCAGTTTTGTTTCTTAAAGTTCTTTTTCCACCCCATGGCATTGCCCTTCCTGCTACTTTTGCCTAGAGTGATTCTCCTTAGTACTTTGCATGGCTGGATCCTTTTCATCCTTCAGGTATCAGCCTGAATGTCACATGATCACTCGGATAAAAATAGGTCTATGTAAAGTAGATCCCCACCCTCTTATTAGTGATTATAAAAACCTTTTAAATTCCTACCCAACATTGATAATAATCTGTATTTATTTTATCCAGTTATTTTTTATTGTCCCCCTTTTACCCCAAGTTTCCGGAGGGCTGGCATCTGATCTGTCTTGACTACATTTCACTTCCAAAGTCTAATACAGTGCTTGAAAAGTACTTTGCAAATATACTCCAAATTCTTTTGGAATGATGAATGAATGAATGAATGAATGAACACACCCTCCATTGCTTCATGAGCCAGCTTAAATACCAACTCCATAATGAATTGTAATAGTATTATATGTCAAAGTGCTTATACTGTTCCATTTGTTACATAAATTAACTCACTTAATGAGGCCCACCATTCACCTCCTCTAATTTATACACTATTTATATTCCAGATCACTTAATTTATATTTAATTATGTTAGCCTTTTCCTTTTTTTCCTTGTCATAACATATATGTACCATAAAATTTGCTATTTTAACATAAATTTACAATTTACTGCTATTTATTGTTTTTACAGTGTCTTGCTAACATCACCACCTTCCATTATCAAAATTTTTCATCACCAATGTCCCCAAATTTATCACATATTATACCTATTTCTTTACAGATACTTAAGTTACATAAATATTACATAAAAAAGATAGGGGATTCCCATATGCCCTGCTCCCCACATCTCCCACATTTTCCCACATTAACAAAACCCTCTTAAGTGTGGTACATTCATTGCAATAATGAATACATTAAGCATGGATTAAAGTTTACATTGTAGTTTATAATCTCTCCCTCCCAATTTTGTAGGTTATGGCAAGATATATAATGGCCTGTATCTGTCATTACAATGTGATTCAGGACAATTCCCAAGTCCCAAAATTGTCCCCATATTACACATGTTTTTCCCTCTTCCTGCCCTCAGAACCTCCAGTGATCACTGCCTCCACATCAGTGATATAATTTCTTCCATTGCTAGAATCACAATAAGTCTATAGTTGAACACCAGTAAGTCCACGCTAGTCCATATTTTATTCCCCAATCCTGAGGATTCTCGGATGGTGATGTCCACTCCACCTCTAATAGAGAGGAGACTGTGATCCATTAGTGCTGATGATGGGATTATCTTGCTTGCAGTTGTAGACTTTCTCCGTTCCTTGGTATGGTAGTTGTCCATCATCATCTCCTGGGAGAGACCAATGAATTGGAGTGTAGGTGTTGCAACTCTGTTGAGATTCAGGGCCCAGTTGGCACATGGACAGCCCAAAGATTTAAGTCTATTGGACATATGTCTACCAATTCTAGTACTAATTATAGGTTCAAATAGAAGAACAGAAGCGCTATGTGTAGGGAAACCACAACTGAGTCTACCTTTGTCACCCTGGGGAGTATACATTCCAAAGTAGTGCCCACTGGCAAGGCACCAAACTCTTGAGGTATCTGACCTGACTATAATATCTGGATGTCTCTGGAGTCCTCAGAAGAACCACTAAATGGGTAGATTGCTTACTCTTTTACTGTTGAGTTGGTTGATTTTTTATACAGAATGAAAATCAAACCCTTATCAGATATGTGTTTTCCAAATATTTTCTCCCATTGAATATGCTGCCTTTCACATTCTGATGAAGTCATTTGAATCACAAAAAATTTTAAGTTTTAGGAGGTCTGAATTATCCTTGTTTTATTTGGTTGCTTCATCTTTTTGTGTAAAGTTTAAGGATCCATCACCTACCACCAGTTCTTGAAGATGTTTGCCTAAATATTTTTCTAGGAGTATGATTCTAGCTTTATATCTAAGTTTTTGATCCATTTTGAGTTAATTTTTCTATAAGGTGTGAAATAGTGATCCTCTTTATTTCTTTTTTGACTATGTATATATAGTCTCCCAGCACCATTTGTTGAATAGACTGCTCTGCCCAGCTGGATGGGTTTGACATCGTTGTCAAAATCACTTGACCATACATGAGACAGTCTTGCTTTGAACCATCTATTTGGTTCCATTTGTCTATGTGTCTATTTTTATGTGTTACTGGATTTTGTCTACATTCTTGACTTATGCTTCAGAAATGAGTTTCAAGAGCACATCAGGTTAGTTAGGCCAGTAATTTATTAAGGTAGGGAGAGAAGAGAAATGGGAGAAAATAACAGATCATGGGTCCCTGGTAGAGAGTAAGGGGCTGAAGAGTGCTCAAGAGGACTGATTTATAGACTATAATTTCCCATTATAGATTACAAATGCCCAGGTTTTACTTGTGTGTTGATCCATGCAGGGGGTTCATGGCAAGAGTAGGGTGAAGAAGCCAAGAGAGAGAGTGGAAAAGATTTTGTGCCTGCTTTTTATTTTTTTTTATTTTTTTATTTTTTGCATGTGTTTACATAAATGTTATTTGTTACATATATATGTATACATTTTATAAAGGTGCCTAGATTACCCAAATATTACTCAGAAACTACAGGGATTCCCATGCTCCCCACCGCCCACACACCCACACCCCGAAAAACCCCCCACACAACCATTCCCCATCCACGTGGTACTACACCCGCAATGGATATACACATCCTGGGGCCTTGCCACCGAGCATAGACCACAGTTCACATCACAGGCCACACTCTCTCCCACCCAGTTCTGCATGGTATATTCTGATGGAAAATGGCCTACATTCGTCGCTGCTTCACCACTCAGGACAACCCCCAAAGT
>JAQZBX010043533.1:0-21639 GCA_029593785.1 Cabassous unicinctus | reverse complement strand
CAGATGTAGGCCATTTTACATCAGCATATACCACATAGAACTGTGTGGGAGAGAGGGTGATCTATGATGTGAAATGCGGTCTATGCTTGGTGGCAAAGCCCCAGGATGTGTATATCCATTGTGGTGATGTCCCACACTGATGAAGGATGTTGGTGTGGGATGTTGTGGGAGGTGTGGGAGGTGGGGAACATGGGAATCCTTGTAATTTCTCAGTAATAATTAGGTAATCTAAGCACCTTTAAAATATATATATATATAAAATAACATTTATGTAAGAAAATACACATATATGCATATATATTTATATATCAAAAAATAAAAAATAAAAAAATAAAGTTTACATTACCTCAAAAAAAAAAACAACAAACATAGTAGTCAGTGAGGAAGGCAACTGAAGGCAGGAAATCCTTCCAGGGTCCCTCAAACCACACTATAAGGCAGTTTCTTAATCTGCCTACACATGGGTAGTTTCCTTTAACCATTAAACAAACACCCCGGACAAAAAAGTGTGGAAACTTGCTAGTACAATGCTTAGAACAGAGTTAGTACTGAATAAATGCTGGTTGAATCAGAATGTAAAATATTTAGGTGGATAGGCTCAGGAAGATAACTTTAATAGGAAATTCTAGACCAGTGCTATCTGTGATGATGGAAATGTTCTGTGTCTGCAGTGTCCTATATGGTAACCACTAGATACATGTAGTTATTAAGGCCTTGAAATGTGATTAAAGTGACTAAGAAACTAAATTTTTAATTGTATTTAAGTTCAATTAATTTAAATTTAAATAGCGACATGTGGTTAATGGCTACCGTATTGGACAACACAGATCTAGACAGTCACTAGACTTAGAAAACACATTTTGGGTGAGCACCTGTCTGTCATTGGTGCCCTTGTTAAAAAGCTGGGTCTTTTTTCTAAATTATCCTGGAGACTTAGAATGCCTCTATTCCAAGGGATCGTCTTTTTCTTTGGCAAAAGGGATGTGGGGGATTTATGTAAGCCAAATTCAGAGGGTTTTTCCTCAGATCTGAGCTGAAGTACTTGTCATGTCCAATCAAGGTACAATGGGACCCTGTAATGTACGGCAAGAGCCACTGAGGTTTACCTTAGTATGAGCCTTGCGTTTGACAGTATGAACTCCTCTGAATGGGCTTCTTTGGTGCAAAGTTCTGCACAGACCCAGAACTTCCTCCCAAACCCAGAACTGGGAATTATTTTCAAATAATCTAACTAGTGGAATTCAAGTTAGAAGAAATATCTTTAATTTAAACTTGCCTTTTGGTTTAGAAGGAGAATAGATTCTTTGCTCTTTGGGCTGTTGGGACATATCTGAAGGAACTAAGAGTTTATAGGCTTTTAATGAAACAATACAGTGAACTGTTTTGTATAACCACCATTCCTGGGTACTGTGAAAATGTCTTTTCTAAAATTGCTTTCCATCAGGATTGCACTTGGGAAATTGTATAAAAATGTTTACAGTTTCTTTAAAGTCTACTAGCAGGAAAGGATGCTGAGACCCACAGACCTCAGAAGCTGATAAGACATCACTTATTCTATCTGTAAAATGGGAATTTGCTACCTGTCAATAAAAGGCAATGAATCTACTTTTCCATCTTAAGTGATAAAACACTGCTTAAGTCAGAGGGTTAGAAAGGAGTAGTTTCCCGATTTTTCTGGTGGCTCACTCTTTACTAGAGGGCACTTCTCTGTCTGATTATCTCTCTCTTCCCTCAGAATCCTCTTCTTTTTTCACTTCCTCCCCGCCCCCCAAAATTGAATGATAAATAGTAGATACATGATCAGAGATGATGAGGCCAGGAGAGAAGAAAATCATTTCAGTTATTTTTTCTTAGATTCCGGCCTGTTAAGGTATCTGAAGAACCAACATCAATGTTAAGAATAATCAGTATTGGCTGAACTGTTATTATATTAAATACATATTTGGAGCAAACTGGAGAACCGTCAAAGAGTATTCATTACTTATTAGTTGTCATTCTGGAAAGTGTAGGAGTTAAGGATGAGGTAGCCTGTCAAATGACTCTGTCCTTGACCATGTTATCATCAGTGCTTTGTCAATAACTTGGACAATGTTACCCAAAACAGGCTGATCAAATTTATAGATTACATATAACTGGGAATGATAGCTAATAAACTTGTCAAGTGAACCAAGATTAAAAATGAGCCCAAGCACCACCAGAGGTTCTGAGAGTTGGGAGAGGGAAGAATAGGTGTAATATGGGGGCATTTTTGGGACATTGGATTTGTCCTGCATGACATTGCAGTGACGGATACAGGCCATTGTATATTTTGTCATAACCTACAAAATTATGCAGACAGAGTGTAAACTATAATGTAAATGATAGACCATGGCTAGTAGCAATGCTTCAATATGGGTGCATCAATTGTAACAAATGTACCACACTAATGAAGGATGTTGTTAATGTGGGAAAATGTGGGTGGGGGAAGGGGATGGAGTGGAGCATATGGGAATCCCTTATATTTTTATGTAACATTTATGTAATCTAAATCTCCTTTAAAAATAAAAATAATAATTATTAAAATAAATAAATAAAAGCACACACACACACACACACACAAATGACCCCAAGCAGGAGCAGCTGTAGCTCAGTGGTTGAGCTCCTGCCTCAAATATATGAGGTCCTGGGTTCATTTCCCAGTACCTCTAATTAAAAAAAGAAAGAAAGATACAAATGAGACCAAGAGGATTTTTCTCGGAGAAGGTCAAAGTGCACCTTTCTTTGGTCGTCCCACATGCAGGTTCATCCGACACCAGCCGCCTCTGCCACACTGCCCAAGTTCTACCCTAATGAGATAAAAGTCATGTACCTGAGGTGCACTGGTGGGGAATGTGGTGCCACGTCTGCACTGACCCCCAAGATCAGCCCCCTCAGTCAGTCTCCAAAAAAGGTTGATAATGACATTGCCAAGGCAACTGGTGACTGGAAAAGTCTAAGGATTACAGTGAAACTGACCACTCAGATTAGACAGCTCAGATTGAGGTGGTACCTTCTGTTTCTGTCCTGATCATCAAAGCCCTTAAGGAATCATCCAGAGACAGGAAGAAGTAGGGAAACATTCAGCACAATGGAAATACCGCTTTTGATTAGATTGTCAGCATTGCCTGACAGATGATAGATGTGGCACCAATCTTTAGCCAGAGGACTCTCTGGAACCATTAGAGAGATTCTGGGAACTGCCCAATCTGTGAGCTGCAATGTTGATGGCCCCACCCTTATGACATCATAGATGACATCAACAGTGATGCAGTGGAATGCCTCACTAGTTAAGGACTACAAAGGAACATATTTTAATAAAAGATCATTTGACAGCCAAATGAAAAATGAGCTCAAGAACATGGGTCAAAACCATAAGGACATTTCAAAAGGGTAAAATTCTATATTTAGATTTAAAAAATCAACAACATATATTCACGTTTGGGGGAGGCCTAGCTTATTAGAAGTTCCTGAACAAGATACTGGAGATACAAATTCAAGACCACAAACCTGGTAGAAGCTAAAGTGGACTGGTTGTGGGTTTGTTTGTTTGTTTTTTAATTTTTTTTTATTGTGGGTAAAAATCAATTTTTTCACAATACATACCAATATTTGTAAAATGATATATAAATACATATTAAAAAGCCAGTGCCATCTTAGGCAGCACTGACAGAAGTGTTATGTCTAGTCCAAGAAGAGGAAGATGGCATCAGTCCATCAGTTCACTGTCCTCTGGATGGGTTTGACCACACTTATAGTGTGGTGCTCAGCCCTAGACACCAAACTCATACAGTAATATTTGACAAGCTAGAACACATCCAGAAGGCCATGGCCAAGGTGGTAAAGGGACTGAGAACAATGTCATGCATGTAAAGAGCAGTTGGTGCTGAGGGTGATTAGCCTAAAGGAGAAAAGGCACAGACAGATGTGATGCATGTCTTCAGATGTTTGAAGGCCTGCCATAGAGAAGAGGGAGCAGAACTTTTCTGTGAGCTTTGGGCAAAAAGAAGGATGTACAGGTGGTGAAACTGAATCGAACACTTTAAAATAGTTAATTTTATGTTTTGTGAATTTCACCTCAAGTAAAAGAAAAATAGGTGGTAAAAGTTATAGGGAAGCAGATTTGGTTTCAATATAATAAAGTCATTTCTAATAGAGCCTTTCAAAAGTAGAAGGTACTGCTTTTGTAAGTGGTAAGTTTGCCATCATTGGAAATGTTCAAAAGGAGATGGAATTCTCACCTGTGGATCAAACTATAGAAGGGATTCTCGCACCGTTGGAGAGGTGACCTAGGCCATCATACTCAACATTAAGAGTCTGATGCTAAGGAATTCAAACAAATTGGGAAATAAAAACATGTCTTCCTGACTGACAAGAGATCTAAATATTTTATGATTTTTATATGTTGATAAAATAGTTCAAGCATACAGAAACTAATATAACAGACAACCATTAATTAGCACTTAAGAATAATTTTTGTTTGGGGCCTGGTTCACACAACCCGCCCCAAGCATGGCCTATAAAATTATTAAAGAAAATGGCTTTCAAATGCCATATGGAATAATACCAAACTAGAAGCTATTATCAGTCCATGAAAAATCTTAGAATGGATTCAAAGGCACCATAAGTGTTCATCACTTTCCTGCCCAGCTTTAGAAATTGTTTCATTGACTGTGACTGGAGCATTGGATCAATTAGCTTTTCAATTAAGAGTCCTGCTAAATCCAATGTAAAATGAGTTGCAAGTCAAGACAGGCCCCTGACTACTTTATATGATTGATGGAGATAAGTGGGTTAATGATAGGGCCTGAGACTGGGAAGAATGAGGATTCTGTTTAGTTATTATGGAGATGAGGATTACTGGAAGCCAAGAACCAATACTAACTCACCGACACTCAGATAGGGGCTTTTGTAATATTTCAAAGGAGGGGTTCAGATATTATTTCCTTTTATTCTCAGTATACCCATGTGAGGTGTGCAGAACAAACATTAATATTGCAAGCTTACAAATGACAGACCTGAAGCCCAGTGAGGTTAGTTCACTGGCCCAAGGCGACACAGTAGATTAGGAGCTGATAAATATAAAAACCCATCTCAGTGCAAAAGCACTGAGAAACAATTTTATAATAAAAGATATCATTTATTAGTTCAGCACATACGATATGAGTCATAAGCACTTTACACATATTCATTTAATCGACACAACAATGCTATGGGGTTGGTACTATTATCCTAATTGTTATAGATATGGAAATGGGATTTAGAGAGGTTAAGTAACTAGTCCAAGGCTATTTGACCAGTTAATTTGATATCAAAAATAAACTGAATCTCTCTACTTCTCTTCACCTCCATTGCCACCACCCAAACCCTAACTACTATCATCTCTCACATACATAGACTATAGCAATAGTTTCCCAGTTGGTCTCCTTGTTTTCATTTGTGCCCCTTCAAATCTACTTTCCATGTAACAGCCATCTGAATATAAATCTTTTAAAAGCATAAACCAGATCATGGTATACCCATGATCAAAATCCTTCAAAGGTTTCCTCCCATGGCCCATAGAATAAAATTCAAATTCCTTTCGAGCACCCTATGAGATCCTCCATGACTGGGTCCATGCTTCCTACTAGATTCATCTTGTACCAGCCTCCTCTTCACTCACCACACTCCAGTCAGACTAGTCTTCTTTCAGTGCCTCAAATGCAACAAATACTGACCTGCCTCAAGGCCTTGGCACGTGTTATTCTCTCTGCATGGGATACTCTTCTATTCTCAGGTCTAAGCTCAAATGTCACTTCCTCAGATGACCTTTCTCTGACCTAATCTAAATTAAGTTCACTTTGTCATGTAATCTCATAGCACCCTATACATTCCCTTTGTAGTACTTATCACATGACAGTCACACATTGGTATGATTATTTTATTAATGTCTATTGCCAACACTAGGCTGTAAGGGCCACGAGGTAGGAATCCTGTCTGTTTTGCTCACCACTGTATCCCAGCCCCTAGACAGTGTTTGTAGCACAGTAGGAATTCAAAATTTATTTGATGAAGGAATAAATTAATGAATAAAAAAAAATTCAAAACCCTGGTCTGAGCCGAATAGGGACTAGAAGGCCCTCTCTTCCCCTGACCCATTCCAGCACCTTTCCTGCCATTTCTGACACTGTTTTGGGAAAATGGTTTGCATTTACAGTTGCAAGATGAATTTTTCAAAATACATGTGTTCATATGTTAATACTTGCATTTGCAAGCTGTTATGTTCAAGTAGGATCAAATGTTGATAATGAGTGTTTTCTTTGCCAACATTTAGATACATACCATGTAATTGCAAAAATAACTAGTTAGACTGTTGGAAGGCAGTGTACTCCTGAGAGAAGAACAAAATGTTCAAGGGAATTAACCCACAGATGGTAATTAAACCATGGAATCATCGGCTAGAGAAGGGGCTTATACTTGTTCTGGAATCTGCAAATGCCTGCAGTGGTTACTAGAACCCAAGACTAAAGAGTGTTTGGGAGTGGGGGGAGGGAGAGTCAGTTTTACGTGATCCCAGGGAACGCATGAGCTAGATATTACCCCACACTTACCCCACCACTTCAATCCTCTATCCAATTCCCACTGTCTTAAATCCCCAGGTTAAACACAAATAACCACTTAAAGGACAGAGCCAGGAAGGTAGCTTCTTATATGGTGGACTTTGAAGAGGTCTAAAATGTCCACTCTTGCTAAATTTCTGCCACTAAAATAACTCCTTTGGGACCTTCTAGGTATGTATGCATTTTCATTGGGTTCAAGCCTGTTTTCTGGGAGGAGTAAGTCATGACCTACCACTGTGATTCTCCACAAGGGGTGGGAAGCAATTTTGTCCCCCCAGAGGGCATTTGGTGATATCTGGAGATATTTTTAGTGTCACAACTGAGGAGGCACTACTGATATCTAGTGGATAAGACTAGAGATGCTGCTAAATATCATAAAATGCACAGGATAGTCTCCCACAGCAAAAGAATTATCTAGCCCAAAATGTCAAGGGTGCCAAGGTTGAAAAACCCTGAGCAAAAACCCATTAGCAAAGATGCATTTATTAGTCCATTAACAACTATTAACTCATATACAGGGCAGTTTCTTACAGAAATGAGAGTTGGGAGTGGGCATATTTTGATTGAACAATTAGAACAGAAAAGAAAAAGAATAATCTTACAGCAGTGTCAAAGATAGATTGAGAAAAGATACTGGAAATAGGAGAGCAATTAGGACACTACTCTCATAGTCTTAAGAGAGAGAGACTGATAACCTGAACTGAGGATGAACAAGAGATAGATATATACATGCTGTAGAAGCAGAATTGATGAAGCATCACAAAAACATGGTATAGGGCGTGAAGGAGAAAGGGAAGGCAAAGATGACCTAAGACTCTAGCTTGGGGAACTGGAAGGAGAGTGATATGTTAATAGCAACAGGGACAAGTGGAGCAAACCTGTGGGTGGAGATTGGTGATGGAGAAATAATGATATGTTGGGTTTGTGGTGCCACAAAGTGAGGCTGTCTTATGAACAGTTGGAAATAAGGATCTGGAGCTCAGAAGTGTGGTAGAAGCTAAAGATATCTACTTGGAAGTCATCCACATAGAGACAGTGAGATATGAAATAAAGGATTGCCCTTCCTACAAAAGAACAGTTGTCAGCCTTACTCCAACATATACACACATACTTATGCATACATAAATACATACCAATATATGCAAACAAGTGTATATTTCATCAGACTGGAAACTTCACCATGATCCAACATCACAGGTTTAGAAAGTACTGGACTGTATGATATCTTAAGGTCCCTCCAAGCTCTAAGCTTCTTTAAACCACTGGAATTTGTTGTACTATGGTATTACCTGAGAACCTTCTTGTGATGTATCTGTATTAGTTCCTTCATTGCTATGTTTTTCTTCTTCCTGCTTACTTCAAATGTAATCATTAAGTCAGCAAGAGACTTCAGTTTCCTTTTCCCACCTTGATTCAAAAGGCTATGAAAAGTGTTCTCTAAACGATTTGCCATATTGTTATTCTGATCTTTAGGGTAATCAAGTTGTTTGACATTTTTGTAATGATGCCTTTTGGATTATGGGCAATGTAATTAGCTCTCACACTGTACATTAAAACACCTGTCCTAACACTACAGAATCTGGGACTATAAATAAAAGTGTGACAGCTGGCTCCAGCCTTGCTTGTCACTCACCAATGAAGGGAATGCAGTCGGGAAGTTATACTACAGTGCCCAGGAATCCAGGATGTAGTTATAAATGACATCTTCAATGAGGATTAGGTGTTTTGCTAGTGGGAAGAGATGGAGATAGGCCCTCTTGAGAAGCAGACAACATAAGATATTTCATACTGGGAAGGCACAGAGGCCCCAGGTGGAGATAGCATTTTACCAACATGAAGGCATTATATAGGCAGGGGAAGTAACAGAGGACAACTGCACATTCTTGGACCAAATTAGTAGGGTTTCTTTCTTAACCCATTACTACCCAGGAATGAAAATAAGAAAGAGTCCTGAAGGAATGGAGGGGGGAGGTGAAAGAGAAGAAAGCTATGCTACATGGAGGCTCAATGTGAGATTGAGGGCCATGGCTTCTATGGGGAGGATATAAGGAGTCAGGAGAGGACAAAGTATGTGACAAAGAGAACTGTCAAAAGGAAAGAAACAAGGACAGACTATTTAATTCCCAAGTTATGTAGGAGGCATTGTATATTTTTCATGCATCATTTCATTTAAACCTTACCTCATGACATTGATAAAAAGTAATACTTATCACTATGATATTCTTTATATTTTACTTTTCTCATTTATTGTCTTTTCCCCTTCACTAATATTTAAGTTCCAAGAAGACAGTCTATTCTTCACTTCTGCATTTCCCAACACTTATAATAGTGCCTGGCACATAGTAGATCCTCAATAAGCGTGTGTTGCATGAAGAAATAGCTACCACCAATTGAGTATCTATTATGTGCTAGGCATTATGGGTGCTTCACATGATTGATTTTATTTTAACTTTTATAATACAATGCCGAAACAGGTACTATTATTATCACAATTTTACAGATGAAAAAAATGGGTCAGAGGCAGAGAGATATTGAGTAACTTGCCTAGTAAGCAATGAACTCAGAATTTTAACCTAAATGGTCTAACCCCAGAACCTGGCTGTGTAATAACCATCCTGGCTCAGAGAGGTTAAGTAACTTGCACAAGGTAATACAGCTTATGACTGGCAGAGCCATGAGTGGAACCAAGGTCTGCCTGTTTCAAAAGCTGTTGCTCTAATATCTATACTTCAGGGCTTCAAAAGATTGCCAAGACAAATGTTTCTTCCATTACAATTTTACCAGGGACCAGTCTTCTGAGGTGAAAAAAAAAATGGGTGCAGTTCATTAAGGAGTCAGATAAAGGAAAGAGACATCCCCTAAGAGTCAAGAGTCCCAAAGGATCACCCATCTGCCACCTGCTTTCATTGTTTTATTTGAGGTTAGAAGGAGCTAAGGGAAGCAGCCAGCAGATGAGTCATAGGAAACCCCTTGGGGATCCATCTATGCTACCTTGGCTAAGAGCTAGGCATTGAGAGTTAGTCACTTTCATGCCAGGTGAATCATGACCCATGCTGCCCTAGAGATCCCTGGAGTAGGGATGGTGTGGGAGGTGCTGACAAAGCACTTCTAACAGACTGGTTTATAATTCATTATGTGACCTTGTGCAAGACACTTCCTCTCTTTGGGTCAGTTTCTTTATGATAGTGAAGGATCAGACCAGTGCAACCCCAGATTCAATCAGAAGAGGTCCACTTTGTTTCTTATATACTGGACTTTTCCAGGTAAAATGTAATTTCGAGAAAAGATTCCACTAAAACTTATTCTTGAAAACCACTGAATAAAAAATCTTTACACTCCTTCCATCTGAAATATTCTAAGAATCTAAAACCATAAACACTGTCCTTGGGTCAACTCGTGTTTCATTCATCCCTATTTTCTGCAAACAGGTACAAGCACAAGTACCATGCTATGAGAGGCTATTCAAAGGTTTCCTATAACCCAGTTTCTCTCAGAGGCTGTTAACCTTGCTTCATATGGCAGTTCTCTCTCCATTGAGTTACTCTTCTCTAGGGCTGCTACTTATGTTCTGTGTATATATTGGAGCATAGGAAGAGGAACTGTACACAATAGTCAGTATTGGTAGGACAGCTATACCTCTGTTTTATATGAAGGAAGAAGAATGTTTATTGATTGTCTCCTAACACTCTTCTTGCTAATGTCCACCGTCGTGTGCCTTCCTTTTAGACCACAGTAGCAATCCCTGAATATGCAAGTGATCTATAATACTCCTAAGTCCCTTGCCTAAGTCACCACTAGCTGCAAGGCCATTTTGTAGGCTTAGTTTGGAATTTTTAAATTTTCAGTGGGTTCCCTCACACCTAGGTGTCATATTCCCTTGTTATAAAGTCTTAAAATAAGCAAAAATAACAATATATTGTTTAGAACTATGTGTTTGTATATTTTTAAAAGACCAAGATAATGATAAATACAAAATTCAGGATAGCATTCACCTCAGGATGGGGATAATTGAGGCAAGAAGATGGGATAAGGAAGGAACATATAGGTGGAAATAAATTATAAATAATATTATAGTTCCTGGATTGGATGGTTGGTTTATGGGTTTGCATTATATTCTAAATAAATAGGTAAATAAGCAAAAGTAATAAATGAAATTTGAAAAGTCAGTGTGTGATCTAGTAATGATTAATTAATTCTATGCCCTTGAGATTCAAAAAAAATAATCAGAAGAGCAGCACAATACTTTTATTTTATTAGCCAGAATCTCACCACCCCAACACATTTACTTTTATTTTCTGTTTCCTTTCAGTCTGTTCAAAGGCTTTTTGGAACTCTAAGTGGTTCATATCTACAGCTTTCCCTGTCCAAATTTATTTCTCCTCAGTTGGGGTTCTCTTTGTTGAAAACATGTTGCATTTCCCCAAAAGGTTTTTTTTGTGTAGTGTTCATGGACTCTTATCTTTCTCTTGGGCCTTGCATGAAAGTTGGTATACATCTGAGAATTACCAGCTATCTTTTGAATCTTTTGGGGTGAAGAACCATGATTGTTCCAGTCCCATGACCATTAATATTAGGGTGAGTTCTTTCTATAGTTGCCAAATAAAATGCAGGATGCCCAGTTAAATTTAAATTTCAGCTAAACAATGAATAGCTTTCTTTAGTATAAGTATAATAATTCATTGTTTATCTAAAATTCAAATTTATCCTGTATATTTATTTGCTAACTCTGGAAACCCTATCTAGTTTTGGCCAATTAATTATTCTTTATTGTCATCATTCTGTTTGGTTCCCAGGGAGTGTGAGTTTTAGAGTCAGACAGACTTAAGTTCAAACCCTGGCATCTCTGCTTAAGAGATGGAACAGTGTCAAGTCTCAGAATTCATATGTATAAAATAGGAATAATAGCAGTACCTCATAAGTTTGTTGGGGAATGTTAAATGAGATAATATTTATATCATACTTAATGCCTGGCACATACTAAGCACTCAATGGTTATTATTATTATTATCAATTTTATACAGAATATTATGTACACCAGCCAAGAGATGACTTGTTACTGCAAAATTCTTCATTTACAAGATTAATATGGGAAGAGGACTCTCCTTGTATCTCCCTTGCTGATGACCAAGGCAAAATGGCATCTAGCCACTTCCTTTTTGTTTTTTGAATACTTCCTTTGCTCTCCTGTCATGAAGTACCCCAGACTCATTCTTTAGGTGGCTTTCTACTTTTAATATAAAGACCTTTTGTTTGTGTGTGTATGGGCTGTGTGTGTGTGTCTTTGGGGTCCCTTAGAGTTCCTCAAATTGAAGGCTATTTCCCCTGATGGAGATGCTTAAGTGATTGATAATCACCACTAAATGTTATCCTCAAACCAATGACTAATGAGTTTATCTGATAAAAGGGAGGAGCCCAAATCAACACAGACTTAAATAGAATGCATGGAAAGCAAGATATAACAAATACTAAGAACTCTGTTTCTCACAAGGTCATGAAATGAATTAGATTGATTTTCCACTTACCTTCATCCTACTTTCAGTGCTTTCTTCTGTCTGGTGCCCAAATGCCTTTATTGTTTCTCCTCTGAGGCAGAACTCCAGACACTATACATGCTCTTCTTTGACCCACCTATCCCCATCAAAACTTACCCATCTGCTTTCCCATTCATCTTGGCATCTAATCAGACACATTCATTCATCTTAACATGCTGATGGCTTAAATAGATTCTATTTAATTCCCCGCCCAAGTCACAGATTTTTTTCAACACACTAAACCTAACGAAGTAAGCCTTACAGTGACATTTAGGAGATCCTCACAGATAAGAAAGACTGTGCACAACTGTATAAATCACACTCCTTATCAGTTGTGCTTCTGTTTGTTTTGTATGAATGGAAGTGAGCAGTGGTGCAGATAATCTAAAGATCATTTCCACTTGGTTTGGGAATGCAGCACGTGTGATGTTGTAGCTGATTTTCCTTGCTAATTATGTTCTACTGAAGCTAATATTGAATTGGTTCACTGTTTTTAAGCTCATCTGGGCAAAAAGAGGGAAAAGGTGGTGGTGTGTCCCACCTTGAAGTGAAGGAAAGCTGACAAGGACCATGAGGGTGACATGAAATTTCTATACATGGGCTAATGTTTACAAGATAAACGCAAAAGTATGGAGACAGAACTTTGCCAGCTGTACATTAGCAGAATAAACAACCAACTAGTCCATGTAACTTACTGGACACTGAAAATCCTGCCTTTCCATGGCCTGCCCAGAATCTGAAATAATCTTCATTAGTAGCCTTAAGGGCCTTAATTATAATAGAACTCGGGTTAAAACATTATGCAAACTAGAGAGGAGTAACACATTTCCTAGCAGACACACTAGCAGTTCATCTGACTAAATCATCAGTTATCATAGCTAGAAAAAGCACTAAAGGGGCGGGACACAGACAGTTGTGCCTTTATGAGACTATGGCTACACTAAGTGTCTTCTGGGAAACTACGGTGGAAGTACAAAAGCAGTGAGTGCCTTGGAGTGAGGTGGGAGAGTTACTGAAAGAGGGGAAGACAAACTTCACTTCCTTCCTACACACATTTTTTTTAGTTTCCTGCTCATGGTAGACAGAGAACATGCAACTGAATCAAATAAATTCTTCCTTTTCTTATTTTTCTGCTGGGCCACTGGGCTTTCAAGGGCTTCTAGAAATCTCGAGAGTTCTTGGTTTTCTTTTGAAGCATGTAATTTAGATCTAATGCCTAATTGTACATTGTATTTCCAACCATACATGTTCTAGCAGGGACCATGGGGCTATTGAAATTTCCCTCTCTTTTTTTCATTGCAGTCTGCTCCCAGTTCTCAAGAGGGGTGTATGCCATATTTGGATTCTATGACCAGATGTCCATGAACACCCTGACCTCCTTCTGTGGAGCACTGCACACATCCTTTGTCACGCCCAGCTTCCCCACCGATGCAGATGTACAGTTTGTCATCCAGATGCGCCCAGCCTTGAAGGGTGCTATTCTGAGTCTTCTGGGTCACTACAAGTGGGAGAAGTTTGTGTACCTCTATGACACAGAAAGAGGTAAGAAGTGGCATCTTGTTTCCTCTGGATATTACATGAATATGTAATATCATGTAACAGTGTTGTTCAACCTTCCTCAACTAGGGTTCCCTTCTCTTCCAATAAAATAAGTCTCATATTCTCTTTCAATTTTATTTGATATTCAAAATAAAGACCAAGACCAAAAAACTCAAAGCAATGTTAATTTTAGAATCGAATTTTTTAAACTGTATATGTCCTCCCTTTCTGAACCTGTAAAGAGATTTGGGGTAACATCCTGGTTGAGAATCACTGTTGTTGAATAAGACCCCTCACCAAAAAAATTATCTGGTCTAAAATACACAGAGTAAAAACAGCTTAATATAAGACGGAGAGAAGTTTAAACTGGAAAGTTTTGGAAAATTAATCTTGTCAGAGACTATTATTATCCCCATTTCATAGATGAGCAAACAGGCCCAGAGAGAAAAATGTGCTTTTTCACACAACTATTTAGCCACAGAGCTGAGGCTGGTGCCAATATCTCCTGCTTCCACAGGTTGTTCCACCAGACCATATTAGGTCTTCAGCTAACATGGCCCCAACAATTACCTGATGGAAATAATGAGTGGAGACTTGCTAAATCTTGGCTTTGGGCATGGATGATTTTTCTAATAGTAATATAATATGTTGAGCACATACTCTATCAAAACAGACTCTGAAATTAAGGTTCTGATATTAAACAATATTCAGTAAGGTGTATTGATTAATTAGCTAAAGTGCACACATCATAATTTAGCTAAACAGGCTGCTCCAAGATTCAGTTATCTTTAAGGAGTTCCTCAGTAAAAGCAAGAGATCATAGGATGATGATACTTTATCAGTTGTTTGCCTGTACCTCTGGTCCAGGAAGGTTCACTGACTCGGGAAGAAAGGAACAAAAGGGAATGCCCGTCTGTCCAAGGGGTGCCTGGAGTGGAGGTCCTTCTTGATAAATTAAGTTAAAGGACTGTTTTGTACTTGGGATCCCAGAGTGCTCTTCATGTCACTCTCATTTTGCTGCATAATCAAACCCTATCAGGAAACACCAAGGCCTGTATTTGCCTATGATACATACTTCCAAAATGTTATCAAACTTCATGAACCTGAAGCATGAGACCAGAGTTCTAGTCCAAACTCCGACACTAACTAGCTCTCTGACCTTGATCAACTCACTGAAGCTCCCTTGGCCTTGATCTCCTCATCTAAGTTGTATCCCTTCTTAATGTAATATTTTATGATTCTATGATTTTTTATATATTATGCAAATTGTTATCAACCTCCAATGGTCTGCTCAATCCTGTGATAGATGCAGTATACAATATGGTTCCAATGTGGGGGGACAGAAAAGACATTCATGTAACAATTTGTAAACAACACAGAACAATATCAAATTGAGGGCTACACTACATGGTACAGATTCTGATTGCCGTAAAAATTGTGAAAGGGAAGAACTCCAGGAAAGTAGATTTGCTAGAGAAAGCTTGCTAGAGTAGCTAGACCCTGAAGGAGAGGTAAGTTTTGGATTGCAAGAGAGAAGGGAGATGGGGGTTTGGGGTAGAAAGAAATGAACAAAGGGCAGTGTCAGCAAGCCATGCTGTGTGTTCATGCAGAGCCTTGCCCAACTTTTATATCATAATAGTTTGAACCTTTAATTCACAATTTGCTAAACTTTAATGTATTTCTCTTCTTTCAAACACTGTACTATTTCCATGCACTGTATACAGTGTAATCTAGTGCATAGCCATATAATTTTCAAAACTGAAGTGAAATGTTTGTAAATCAAGCAGTCTCTCTCTTGAACGTTTTAAAAACTGAATATCAGTTCTACTAATACTGTAACCTCCCATCTATTCAAGAGCAGAAGACACAATTAATGTATTTTCTCCTCTTTTCTCCCTTGACCCTTCTCTGCTCATTAGTTTTCTATTAGAGGAAAAGAAGCAAAAGTCCATCTATGTTTATTTTTATTTCTTTACCTTTTATCAAATCATCTCATTAAATAGTTTAGATAATTCTGTGGTCTTGAAGCCAAAATAAACCTCCTTTCTGATTCATATATGTTCATATTTTTTCCACTGTGGCCATTTAGCTGGTGCAGCTCATCTGCTTTGCTTAGGAAATATTTTCCATAAATTTTTATACTCATTCCCCCTTGGAAAACCTATCCAAAACACAGCACCATGACGCTGTTCAAAATTTTCAATGGTGTTCTATTGCTCACATTGAAGAGTGTAGTCCATTCTTAAAGACTCTCTATATTTATGCCTCAACCAACGAACAAGCCTGTTCTCCCTATGCTACCTAATGAGAACTTTCCTTTGTAGGCATATCCCATTTTCCACTGTTGCCCAAATGTGCCAGAACCACACCTACCTCAACAATTTCACTTCTAATACTAACTGGAATTCTCTCCTTCATCTTGATTATGAAAATCCTTCCCATTTTTCCATTTTTCAAAACCCAGTTCAAACTCTATCTCCCTCAGGTGGTCTTTCCTGACCACTCCAGCTCACAGTGATTCATTCATTCATTCACTCATTCATTCAGTAGGTGCTAGAGTTACAGTGATGAACAAGATAGACATGGTTCCTGTGGAAACTAAACCAAACAAATAAAATAATTACATACTTATATAAGCTGCTATGAAGGTAACAAAGAGACTGGATGAGGCTTAATTCAAAAGGGATGGCTAGTGAAGGCTTCATTGATATGGGGACATTTAAGCTGATAACTAAAGGGTGAGAAGGAGGCAACCATGTGAAGAGTAGAGGGAAAGAGTATTCCAAGTAGAAGAAAGAGCAAATACAAAGGCCCTGTGGCAAGGAAAGTCTTGGCATGTCTGAGGAACTGAAAGAAGACCAGCGTGGCTAAAAGGTAGTGAGAAGGGAAAGAATGACCTGTGATGAGACTGTAGAAGTAGACAGGAGCCAGAGCATAGCCATAGAATATGGATAGAAGCCATGGTAGAGTTTGGATTTTATTCTAACCGCAGTGGATGAAAATCCTCCAATCCTGAATTGGAGGATTTTAGGAAAGGTAGTCACATGATATGATTTAAGTTTCTGAGGAGAGTAGAGTGTGGTGCAAGAATGAAAGGAGGGAGACCAATTGAAAGGCTATCATGGTCATCCAGATGAGAGAGAAGGGGAAAAGCGGATGGAGTTGAAATACGTTTTGGATACAGAATCAACAAGACTTTGGGACAGACTTGCTGGGGTATGTGAGAGTGAGCAAGGATTTATGGATGACTACTAAGCCTTTGGCTTGAGAGACTGGGAAAATTGTGGTACTATTTACTGGGGTTTCATTCACTTTGCTTTAGCATAACTGATTTCCACTGTTATTTCACTGGGTCTACTCTATACTTTCCTAAGCCCTTCTCTCCAACAAGCAGCTGAGTAACCCTTATACTTATACATTGTGTCTCCCTTGGTATGCAGCACAGACCTAAGCACATAATTAGTGCATTCCAACTCCACAACTGAATCATCAAGAATAAACTTCATGTCTGTTTTTTAATGTTGGGCTGGAAGAAAGAGAAGGATGAAGAGAAAGACAGGAGGAAGGAAGGAAGGAAGGAAGGGAGGGAGGGAGGGAGGGAGGGAGGAAGGAAGGAAGGAAGGAAGGAAGGAAGGAAGGAAGGAAGGAAGGAAGGAAGGAAGGAAGGGGTCTTAAAATATCTGGAAAAGTATCTATTCTGCATTTTCTCATTTTTCTGCTATTATAATTTTCTATAATTATTACTAAATGCTTTAGTAATAAATATTATAGGGAGAAATTACAACAGCAAAATATGATTTCAGAACATTGTGTTACCTAAGAGAGAGATGGAAGACAAAAAGAGTCAGAAGGGTGCGCCTAAAATTACTTGAAATAAGCTAAATATACAAATGTTATTCCACTGTATAAGGGCAGGAATGAGTGAAAACCTGAGACATGGGTTAAATATTTGAGGTCATTTAAAAGATTTATGTAACACAATCAGGGAAATGCTATCTCTGAAAATATGAAACATTGAGTAGATTTCAGGGATTTATTGGCTGTGCTTTGATTTCTGTCTGCAGAAAAAGGTCTGATTTCTTGTTTGCAGGTCATCGCTTTGTTTAGTTACTGACTTACCACCTTGGTTCATTAATATAAAATTGAAAATCATGCACTTGGTGCTTATATACATAAAGGATAAGCTCTTAGAAAAATTATGAGATTGACTCAATATGTCATCTGCCTCCTCTGTACCCTCTACTCTTTAATGACACCCTTTTTCCTTATTTACCCAGGACTCCTTACCAGTACATATGTCTATACCTGCCCTCCTTGGCAGGAGTAAAGCCTTGCATTTTCTCTGTCCCAAGCTGCCTCTACACCTCCATATAATCTTGCCTGCCCTGCATCTCATTCCCACTAATTAATAGTTTCTTTGCTAGCGATAATAGCTCAGCTGACCAATTCATTCATGCTAATTTATCTATGGCTATTAGTGACTTGACATGTTAGTGCATCCAGGGAAGAAATTTGTATTCAGACAAGGGCCTTCTGTGGGCAAAGAACCTTAATCCAAAGTATGGCTTTCTAATTCTGGGACAGACACCACAAGTCCAGTTTCTGAGGCCCTTTGTCCACATGCTGTCTTATCTAGAAAGCTTTAAAAACATGCCAGAGAGGTAGCCACCTCTTCCAGTTTTCTACGAGATCCATCTTTTGGGTGCCAGTAACCTAGCTCTCTGTTTTGCTACCATTTCCCCCAGAACAGCGACATACTTGAGAACTGCAGCCAGGCTCTCCTGTGCACCTGACAACTCTCCTTGGCTTCAATGGGCACAGCCCACAGAGATAAAAGAATCTGGCCCAGGCTCTGGCTCTCAGCTTAGATAATGAGATAATAGCTCTGGGTGCCCTTTGAGGCAACCAGTCCCTACCTTCTTGCCAGTGTTCAATAAACTCCTGCTGTCTCCCATTCTCAACTTGAAACTCCCTACTCAGTTCCCAAGTAACTCTTTGGAAGTCAACAGCCTTCTAACAGGCCTTTCTATTTTCTTTAGAAGATTGTGTCAGGAACCTGGGCAGTTGTAACAAGTAGTCAGTCAGTCAGTCAACAACCAATTATTTGGCATTCCTTAGTGCTGACTTTGCTAGGCCACCTGGGAATCACAAGAAGCAGAATTAGGCTCTGTCTTTGATGAGTTGACAGTCCTTTAGGTGTAACATTGATTTATCTCAAGGACCTGGAAAAAAGCAGATTTTTAAACCAATTGCTTCTGCAGCTACCAATGACATTTGCATTCATTAGGGCAGGCACCTTGTGACAAGATTAAAAAGTGGCCAGGTAGTTCAGAAGGTAGAAAAATGTTGGAAGGTCATGAAGGGCTTAAAGGGGCTTAAGAGGTAAAGAACTTCCCCAAGACAAGGGGAAAAAGGTTTTTGCTCAGACGACTGTACATATTATCAGACTGGCTGTATTTGGAATCTACTGAAAAGTCAGTCATATCCTCAATTCTTCACACCTTCTTGCATATTCCATTCACCAATTTTTTACATAACCTGGCCTCATCCCTTCCATCCCAAACTACTTTCCCAAATAAAGTGCATAGTCACATATACCCCAATACCAATCAATGGCACAAGTCAACAAAACCCCATTATTATCATCATCTTATCATGTTATCTTGATAAGAATAGCTACCATTTCTTGAACACTGTTATGTACTAGGCTCTGGGCTTATGGATTATCTCATGTAATCCTCAAAACATCTCTGCATCTTTATAATTGAGGAAACTGAGACATAAAATGTTTAAGCGATGGCTCCTGGGGTCCAAGCTAGGAAGTAATGAAACAAGGATTTCAACCCAGATCTGCCACATTCCAAAGTCGATGTGTGTTTCACTGGTTTGACACACATCTTGGTACACTTCTAACGTTTGAAAGCAGCTATTACCTCTTCCCTTAGTCTTTCCTTCAGCTATTCTTCAAAATAGGCTACCCAGACCCTCCCTACTCTGGTTGTCTTCATGTGGATGCACTCCAGTTGGTCAATTTCCTCCTTAAAGTATGGTGTCCACAAATGAACACAATAGTTGGTGGTACCAGAGTACCAGGGACCAGGAAGGCAGGAGGTCAAAAATTCAGATTAAAGGGAAGATGAGTAAGAGAAGTGAAGCCAGGGAAAGGGCAGAGCTCTAAACACAGGCAGACGTTGGGTTTGCTTATGGTGCACACCAATAGAGTGCTTGCTGGAGACCTGATTCTGAGGCGAAAGGAACACATATATTCCTCTCTAGGGAAGAGACAGTTTCCAAAGGTGAATTGGCATGTCTTCATAAGTAAGGAGCGGTATCTGGTTGAAGAAGAAGAAAGCAAGGAGAGACTGATGATAAGTTCTGCCATGAGTACTTGGCAGGAACTTTAGAGAAGGTAGCAGGTACCTTGATTTTTTTTAAAAAAGGACAATCATGGATTTTTTCCCTCCACTTTAAAGAATGTGCAAAGGTAATAGATGGCTTCAATTCTAGTCATGTTCATTTGCCTTCTGGGAAAAGTAAGGCCAAGAGAGTTATTATTGAAATTCAAGCTACTTTTTACACCTGAGTAAATTAGGAAGGCCCAGAGAGTACATTATCTTGTAAGAGATGGATATTAAATTCCCCTGTTTGAGAAGCAATAATCAGGGTTGACAGTACCTGAGACATTTGGTAGTTTCTGCAGCCTGCTTACTCTATTGCGATGAGTCTTCAGCTATGAGAGCATCTTGAGAGCCTGCACAATAATAATAGTGAATGACTATTTGGACTGGATTGTGAATAAAAGACTGTACATATATCTTTAATGAGAATTTCATTGAAAATGAAAATACTAAAGCTGTCATATTTTTTAATATTTGATTTGCACATCCTTGACTGCTTTGGGGCATAAAAAGAGAAAGTGCCAAGCAATTTGTTGTCAGCTCTTGAAATAAATTATCATTTAAACACTTCCTCTCCACAAAGGTTATTAGCTTAGTAGCTTGTTCCTGGGGTTGGACCATCAGTAGGGGGAAAAATATCACAAGACGTTAAACTACCCTTTCAAAAGCTGAATATTAGTTACTGTGAAAATTGTTCTCTCAGTAGCTTAACATATTTTTCTGTAGCTCTCCAATACTGCATATTATACTGCAGTGACTATTAATAAATACTGTCATATTTTACAGCTGTCACGCAAAGCTGAAAAAAGGCTTCTCTGTGATTAGATCCTGTTTACTGTAATATTTCCAGCTCAGACTCAGAAAAGCAGTTTTCCTATAAAGGCATTTTCCATAAGTAGAATATTTCTCCAACAAATGACACGACTAATTTTAGTGTATCGTTAACTCCTTGGTGGCAGTGAACTTGAGGCTGAATTGACTTCAAAGTCAGAGATACATTCTTCTCCAGAGATACATTAAGCTAAAATGTCAAATTTAATCTCTGGGGTTATACTTCATATGCAAAGATGGTTCTACTGTCAGGAGATGTGCTTTGAGTAAAATCCCCCTCCTCCACAAAGAGACAGATTTGCACTGGTTTATCCACCTTCTTTTTCCCTATCCCTATTGTGACTGATTGCATTGTTTGCAAGACAGCTGGCCAGGATTTTGGGTAGGAATGTTACTACAGTGGGCCAGCTAGAAATTCTGCTTCTTGAACTATTATGTCATTGTATGAGCAAGTAGATCTCTAGCCCCCCACAATGCATTAGTTATTTGGAATGGTGTTCACATCTATGAATAAAGGAGGTAACATCTGGCAGGGTTGCTTTTGCTCTGACCTTCTACTGCTTTTCATTGCACTCCTTGAGGAATTAACTATTTCTAAACTAAATATCTAATTTCCCATTAATGAATAGTCCTTATGCCATAAGGGATTAGCTGAAGTGGGTGTTCTATAAATTTAGGATTTGGGCCTAAGAGATCCTTGGGAAAATTCTTCTAAATGCTCCTTTT
>JAQZBX010043532.1:0-14095 GCA_029593785.1 Cabassous unicinctus | reverse complement strand
GCGGGAGACATGCAGGGGGGCAGCCCTAGCCCTTCAGGGCCCACGTGAAAGACACACCTGGGGACATGCATCACCTGTGGCTCCCGTCTGGTCTGGAAACCCAGGAGTCCTAGCCAGTGTTCCCACCTCCCCGCCCGCCCCCTCCCAGGGCTTCAGCAGTGCCGTCCACTCCGAGACAGTTTGGGGTGCTTCTAGGAATTCTGGAGTCCTCACACCTGCCCACACCCCAGCCTGGTCTTTGCAGGGGGTCAGGAGGCTCTGCCCCATCGTCCCCCTTGCCCCCTTGCCTGGCAAGCCCTGGGCATCACCCCACCCCACCCTGCCCTAGCAGGCTGGACCCCCACCCTTCCAGAGTGGGCCCTGCCCTGCCCACCCCCCCACTTGGGGTCACCCCACAGCCCAGCTTCCAGGCCCTGTCAGCTCCCAGGAGACCTGGAGCCTGATGCCAAGGCCTGCTCTAGGACCCCCACGGGACCCTGCGGACTGTGTATTTGTCGCACAGTGACACGCCCACCCGCTTTAGTGATGAGGAAATCCAGGAAGGCAAACTTGCCTGGGAGGTGGGTACAGAGCTCGCTGAACACGCGGCGACATGTCCTTGTCTCCTCTAACCCTCACTGCCTCTGGCCTGGGGGCTGCCCGCCTGCCCCGGGACACCCTCCTCGCTGCCTGAAGATCCCTCCTGCCTTAGCGGGTGGGTCTCGGGCGTCCTTCCCGGCCCCCACTATTGTTTCTCGGCTGCCCTGACTGCTGTGACTGGGACAGACTACTGTCCTCTCTGTGCCTCAGTTTCCCCATCTCCAACAGCCTCCGATGAAGCCGTCGTTACATGAGTCCACCCTACCCCGCCCCAGCACCCAGCGGGGTGGGGGAAATGGGGAGGTCATGGGGGACGGGGGGTGTCAGTCCTGAGGGAGTAGTACCCGGTCTGGGGGTCTCCGTACCGACACGCCCGCTTCCCCTCTCCCAGGGTGCACTCGGGGCTCACAGTTTGGGGTACCCCTTCGCCTCGCAGGTACCACCACGACCCCCACGTCGAGGGCCCACCAGCAGAGCCTCCTCGGTCGGGGGTGGTGCGGGGCTCGCGGCCAGGAGGGCCCGCCCCCTCGGGTCTGGGCGCGGGGACACGAGGGTGGGCTGCGGCGACCTGTGCCTTTGTGCAGGGGAGGGGGCGTGGCCCCGCAGGAACGCACCAGTCGGGGGAGACCCCGGCTCTGGGAAGCCAATGGCCGGACCAGGGGCGGGGCTGCGGGGGCCTGGCGGGGCGGGAGACCCTGACCCCGCTCCAGCCCGCAACGTGGGCCTCTTGGGTCCCGCCCAAGCGCTGAAGCGGTGGGACGCCCGACGGGGTACCCCAGGGGAGGGGGGCCAGACCAGTAGGGGCCCCGCCCGCCCAGGGGAGCCCCCAGCTGCGGGCGCGGTGGGGAGGGCCGCCTGCCGCGGCCGGAGCCCCTCCTCCCCCTGCAGACCCGCTCCCCGCCGCCGGCCTCAGGGGCCCTCCCCTTTTGTTTCCTGTTGGCAGAGGCCGCGGGAGGTGGGGTGTGGGGGTGCAGGCGTCTGCCCGGGACTAACGGCTCCCTGCGCCCAAATCCCCTAGCCCTCCCTGCGGGCCCGGCTGGGAGCTCCCGTCTCCAAGCCCCCAGTGCCCCTGCACGCCTCCAAGCCCGTCACCGCGCTCAGCCCCCGCCCCGCCCCGCTGACCGTCCCCTGGCCGCGGCCTCAGGCAAGCCTAAGGGGTTTCCATGCCTACCGCTCCTTTCCCCAGCCACTGAACTCTCCAGGGGGTCCTACCTAGCACCCATCCTGCCCTCCTCCACCCACCACTTTAAGGGCCCAGATTTTCCTTCAGCTCCCCACCGCGCTCCCGGGGTGGGCCCTGAGGGTTGAAGCCAGTCAGCACATTCCATTCCCAGACCACAATTGTCCAGGGGTGGCCATGTGACCTACGCGTTCCAATCAGGAGCAATCTGAGGACTGGCTTAGAAGCCTGGGACAGAAGATGCTCTATACCCGGGGCTCTGCGTGCCATGCATCTGCCACCCGGGATGCAGCAGTCACATGACCACCCTGTGGTCAAAGCTGGCCCACCAAGAAAGACAATGCTAGCAGAGTCCCAGAGCCCTGATCACACCGTACCTGAAGTCTTCTCACCTCTGGACAGTTAGAGATGCCAATATGTATTGTTTTAGCCAGAAGAAGTTGGTATTTTCTATTTCTTGCAACATGAAGATCTGAACTGATAATATGTTCATTCCATCCTCACATCAACCCTGGGAAGGTGCAGCAGTTTGGCAGTTTGATATAGTTATGAATTCCAAAAATAGATTTTGGATTATGCTTGTAAACTGGTCTGTTCATCTGGACATGATTAAATTATGATTAGGGCTTTCATTGGGCCACCTCAGTCAGTAAGGTATTGAGCCCTGCCCTTTGGTGGGTGGGGTCTCAAAGATAAAAGGCATGGCAAAGGACAGAGTTGGAGTTTTGATGTTGGAGTTCTGATGAGGAAGGAGAGAAGGCCCCGGGAAAAGAGACGAGACTCACCTGACAGTTCACAGCTGGCCTTGTGGAGAGAGGCAAAGCTTAGAGAGCCTCATAGTCTACAGATGACCTTGTGGAGGAAGCAGAGGAGCTGAGCCCAGAGAGAAATGGAGCCACGGGAAGAGAGGAACCCAAGAAGGCTGAACCCTGGCAAATGTCGGCAGCTGTCTTGCTCCAACATGTGGCAACAGACTTTGGTGAAGGAAGAAACTTATGCTTTATGGCCTGGTAACTGTAAGCTTCTACCCCAAATAAAACCAACCAATTTCTGGTATTTTGCATTAGCATCCCTTTGGCTGATTAATACAGAAGGTATTAAATTCCATTTTTCAGCTAGGGAAACTGAGGCTTAGAGGAGCTAATTTCATCAGAATCACTCAGCAAGGCAGTGGTGAAATCAGGACCAGACCCTCTGCTGGGTGCGGAATTTACTGGATTAGGGTGGGCAAATGCACAACACAGGTCCTATTCTCGACTTGCAGACATTACCAATTAATTGCCAAACTATCTCCTTCGAATCCAGAAAAGATTTTGAGACCAGACTTTGTTCCCAAGCTCCTGAGCAATAGGAGTTTATCACATCTCTCCACTTCACAGGCTCAATTCACTTGAATTATATGGAATCCAGTGGAATCCTG
This sequence comes from Cabassous unicinctus, assembly GCA_029593785.1. Classification (NCBI taxonomy): domain Eukaryota; kingdom Metazoa; phylum Chordata; class Mammalia; order Cingulata; family Chlamyphoridae; genus Cabassous; species Cabassous unicinctus. The sequence goes on along the minus strand of JAQZBX010043532.1, from coordinate 10,916 downwards.
GAAAAGACGATGTCCAAACTCTCAAATCTGGGACCTTCTGCCCAGCAGCAGGCAGGGGCACCCCAGCTGCCCCTGGGCCCCACCCCTTGCCCAGCTGGAGACATGGAGGCCCAGGGAGTGGCCAAGCTTTCCTGAAATCACACAATGTCTCAGGACAGAGCAGCAGAACCCACTGTTCCTGGGGGGCTCCAAGGCAGATGGACCACAGAAGGTCACAGTAGGGCTGGGGATGGTGGGATGGAAGGAGTAGGTGGCTTTGGAATATGTTTGGAGATAAAATCAATCTTGGGGGACAGAGCTAGGAAAGGCCCTCAGGGAAGATAAGGTCAAGCCCTTTGGCTAATGAGACCAAGGGGAGAAAGAGTGGGTAGGCATGGGGAGAGGGCCATGGCCAAGCACCATCGCTCCTGCCTTAAGAAAAGTGATCTGAATCCTGGAAATGAGGCCAAGAGCAGTGCTGCCTCGTGTATGGGGCCCTCCTAAGGATTATTAATGGTCCAGGGAACCTCTGTTTGGTTTTCTATGGACTATTAATCAAGGGCTCATTCTCAGTGAGGTTGTAGCTTAACTTGTAGATTTGTGTCTGGAACAAAAGATAACACCAAAGATCACTCTTTATCGCCTGATAGGACATAAAATCAGGTTTTTGTTTTTCTCATCAAAGTTAGGAATTTTATGCTAGCAATTTTTTTTTTTTTTTAAAAGGACCTCAGATATTCTGCACACCAGCATTCCCATCTTCCTGCTCTCTCGTTCATTAAGGTGATGGAATTAAATCCTTGTCAAATGTTCATTTTCTGGTTTTATGAGCTTTGGGTTTTCAGCTTTTGGAAAGTTATAGTTTGACACCTGCCCCCCAGCACAGGGCCTTTCAGGGGGAGCAAGGCCAGGGTCCCCATTGCCCCCCTGTCAGAGCCACTGCCCAGCCCACTCCATGTCTGGGCTGGGACCACCTTATTCCTGCTTTCCTGACCCAAGGAGCTTGGAGGCCACTCCTCATCCAGCTCCTGACCTTGATCTGGGAGGCACAACCCTGTCCCCACTGTTCAGCTGAGTCTGCCCTTGGCACGGAGGTCCAGGCTGAGGGGCTGGGATGTTGTCTCAAGGACCCTGGGAGCTACTCATGAGGTTACTTTGGGAACATATGGGCAGGTTGGCTGTATCACCAGAGCCAGGGCCAAGGCACAGTGGGCCACCAGCAAGTGTGTGTCCATGCCTGGACGCGATGCAGGGGAGATGGGACACCATGGCAAGGAAAAAGTGGGCCAGGATTCTGCACAGGGAAGGGCCATCTCCTGTCCAGAGGCAACTCTCCACCGAATGCAGCCAGCCCCAAGCTGGACAGTGCTGGGAACATCGTCTGCCCCCATCCACTACTTGCCAAACTCTACGCTGCGACCAGATGGGATGAATTCCTGTCTCTGTACTTGCTCCCGGCCAGTTCCACCTCCCAGCCTTGTCTCTCAGATCAGGAATTTTTTCTCACTTCCCCTCCAAATTCTACTCCCCTTTCAAGGTCCAGCTTAAACCCCCCTCTCTCTGAGAAGCACCCCTGCCCAGCTCCCCCTCCTCTAACGCTGCCAGGGCAGAGCCCTCAGGCCCCTGTTTGGCCCCTCAGCTCAGGCTGATGTAAAGGACCCCCCCTCCCCAGCCTAGGAGGGACCAGCCAAGTTCAGTTGCAGTTTGACCACATAAATAGATAATGACTGGTGGCCATTCAGTTAAACTTGTGTTGACGTATTTTGTATGTTTGAATCCAGAACTTCCGTTTTTCGTTCCAAAGGGTTTCTAAATGGGTTTGGGGGAGACCCCCCCCAACCGGCCCCTTCTCCAGGACGGGTCTAGCCCCACCCAGCCTGGCGCGGAGAGCGGGTCTCCGGCGCCCTCTGGCGGCCGCAACAGGGCCCGCAGGCCAGCGGGTCCCCGGCGGCCGGGGGTACCGGGTGGGGCCTTCCCCTCGCCCGCCCCCAGGAGGCAGCAGGCCGCCCCGCAGAGGCTTTCTCCCTGGCGGTCGCCGACCGCTTCCTTAAGGGGGCGCTGTTGGAGCTGGGCCCCGCGGGCGCGTACTGGCTCAGTCCGGCCCCCCAGGTGGAGGGGCCGCGTGATTAGGTGGTCCTGGCCCCGAACTGGGTGACAGCGCAGCCCGCCCACCCCAGACGCCTCGTCCTGGATGGGGGTCGTGATGCCCATTTGATGCAGGGGAACACTGAGGTTCGGGTCCCAGAACGGCGGCGCCGCGGCCCCGGTCCCGCGCTCAGATGTCACTGCAGCTGCCCCTGGTGAGGGGGCCGGTGGCGCCCCCATCCCACGCTAACGCCCACACTGACGTCTGCCACCAGGCATGTGTGTCCATCCGTCAGGGCCAGCGGACCCACGCCCCCGGCAGAGGCCTCACTGAGGAACGGCTTGTTGCTTGATTCCGTTTATCTAGAGAAGAAAGGGGTCGGTCCCGGGGACAGCGGTGACCACCGGCCACTCAGCGAGTGTGGACAGGGCCAGCCCTCCTCCCCCAGCGCCCTGCGAAGGCCCCCGCGGGGAAAGCAGCCCCCACCCCAGAGCCTGCCTCCGGGATGGAGCTTCCCAGAAGGCGATGGCCGGGACTCCCCCCGAGAAGCCAGGCTTCCCTCCCCTCACGCCCCCCGACCCCCGCCGCCGAGGCTCAGAGGCGGGGGAGGGGCGGGGGGCGGGAGAATTCGAGGGGGGCGCGCCCAGCGGGCTCAGGGGTGGGGTCCCTGCGCGCGCAACGCCCCTTCCCTGCCCCGGGAGCGTCCCTCCCACGTGCCCCCAGCGCCCAGGAATTCTGCTGAGTCACTTCCGAAGCCGCATCTGCCACCGGGGTGAGACCGGTGAGAGCCGTTCAACTCGCCCCCGCCTGGAGACCTGGCCGCCGCCTGGCCTCAGCGTCCCTTCTCGGCCTCCCCCAGCCTGCTCCCTCGTGGGCCCCACCTCAGGGCCTTTGCGCAGGCTGCGTCCGCTGCACGGCACGCGCCTCCCCCTGGGCACGTGTGGCCTGGAGGACACCCTCCCCACGCCCCTGCCGAGGCCTCCGTGTCTGGGCAAAGCGAGGGGGCATCCGCAGCCTATCCCCCCGACGGCTCAGATGTCCACGTGCAAACTGCAGCCGCTTCAGGCACCCCCGGTGGCCGAGACCCCCGCGTGCTGCAGGGAGCAAGTCGACAGGTGGGGCCCGGCCTGGGCACCCGGCGAACTCCTCTAACGACCCGGATCCCGTTGAGCATCGCCTGCGGGCTCGGCGCCCACCCCTCTCAGCTCGGCTCAGCGAGGCCCCTGCCTGGGGCGGGGGTTGGGGGGCGCTGCAAACTACATTTCCCAGAGCCCCTTGCGGCGAGCTTCCTGCTCAGCCAATAGGGGGCGCCAGGGGTCTTAACCTTTAGGGTGCCGTGGACCCGCGTGCAACCGTTTAGTGTTTTGAAGACACTTGGGGACCTTCTCAGAACCATGCATAAAATAAGCGCATAAAATGCAAACGTGCATAAAGCGCATAAAATAAAATGCATAGAACTACAAAGAACACACAGCTGTCTGCATGTTTGAAGAACAAATGGGTGATGCGGTCAGCACTGTGTGTGTTTATTAACGCATTAAACAACAAGAACTGGTCACTGGTCCAGGAACTGCTGGAACTGCGAAGTGGTGACGGGCATGGGCTGCCTTCCAGGACAGCGCTGTGCCAAGGACACAGCTGTGAATGCCCTTAGCAGAGCGCGCAGGCACTGCCAATGCTGCTGGGATTTGCTGCCGCGTTCAAAATGGAAGGCGATGCTGAATTTCAGGTGGAGTTGAGTGAAAATAACCTTGTCCCATCCAAGCTCACGTGACCCCCGCTCACACGCCTGGATTCTAGGCCCAGGATTGGAAGGCAGGAGGGGGGCCAGAGACTTGATTTTTTTCCTGATTTTACCTTATTTGCAAACGCCTTATGCTCTAGTTAGGAATAACTAAGGTTTGCTTTGCTTCTTCGTTTCTTTTGGCTGGGAAACAGCAACACGTTTTTTCAGTTTTGGTGAGGATGGTCTCTGCGGCAGGGGCCTCACGTCCGCATCCAGCCACAGACTGTTTTGGTGGCACCTCCTGAGGACTCCGGTAACAGGCACGAGCACACGCGAAAGTCAGCACACTCTTGGCATTTTTAAGCATGGGCAGCATGAGCAGGGCATTCTCTTGGAGCCACTGAAGTTGTGCGGGCTGCTGGACACGTTTGCACATCCTTCAGGTGGCGGTGACTTTTCAATATACTTCTCCTCCACGGCTTGGGCACTTGGGCAAGTGTTGACGTGAACTCAGTCTCAGCCCCTTGTGTTATAACCCAGGAGATCGACCACACTCAGACGTTAGTTATTTGTATAAAAATTTATTAAGCTAAGCCCGCGGGTGTCTGCAACACATCTCACGCAGGAGAGAACTGCAGCCCCGAGGTTCTAAAATGGCTCCCTTTTATAGGGGGTTGCTGACGCAATTTGCAAGCAAGCAGGGTGTACAGAAGCGGATCTTGGCGGTTAGCTAGCGTCTGCACAACCTCCTTGGTATGCGACGTCCTGATAGCCCGGGACACAGCTGCAGGGTTGAGATGTTCTTGCAAGATTGCTCAAGGGTGGGGAGGTTGTGTGCTTTCCAGATAGGACACCCAGGGGACAGTGAAAAATTTTCTTCTCTAAGTTACTTTGGGTAGGCTAATTTGGAGCTAGAGTACAACATTCCCCACTTCTCTAGTTAGTGGGTCAAATCATTGACTCATCATAGTGGTCTCCATTCATTGGCAAGTGTTGGTAGGACTGGGCTAATACCATTAGTTTGACAGATTGGACTCTGTCCTTGACAAAAGCTACAAGTCTATTGATAATGATAGGTCCACAAGTGAGGCCCAAAAGTAACAGTATGAGAGGACCTACTAGGGCTGAAATTAAGGTAGTCAGCCATGGAGACCAATTGAAAAGGTTCTGAAACCAAGACTCAGAGGATTGTTTTTCTAGTTCTCTTTCTTTGAGTCTTTTTTGCAGTTCTTGCATTGATTGTTTAATAATTCCTGAATGGTTCACATAAAAACAACAAGTTTCTCCGAGGGCGGCACATAAGCCACCCTGTTTTAGAAACAGTAAATCTAGCCCCCTTCTGTTCTGCATAGCTACCTCTGCTAAGGAGTTAACTTGTTTTTCAAGATACTGTACTTGGGTCTGAAGGAGAGTGGCATCAGCAGAGAAAGTAGCTGAAAGTTTTCTAATATCAATATCAGAGGTAATCATGGCCGCAGCTCCTATGGCTGCTGAACCTGCAATCCCTAAGGTGGCTAAGATAGGGATTAGAATTGGAGTCCTTTTTTGCAGTTCAAGATGTTGATCCTGAGCTAGGAAGTGGGCAGTGCCTGAGGGTCCATCATATAGGTAAACCTGGGGAATTATATAAACACCAATGCACAAGTCAGAAGCATTACTAGGGGCAATACAGCGGGTAATACCAGATGAGCAGGCAAACCAGGTACCGCTGGGGGTGATTAATGTCCAAGTGGATCCTGAAGCAGTAAGGGGGACAGTGTTTAGGCAATTGTCCTTATAAGGCGAGTTGTCTATGGAGTAGCTGCCGCTGGTGAAACAGACCCCTTGTTCTTGGAGGTCGTTGAGGGTGAGTTTTCTTTGACGAGAACAATCAGACAGGTTACCAGTCCCAACGTTGTCGGCATCGGTGTAGGAGACGTTCCGGGGGGCAATTTCTCCCGTCAGGTTGGCACCAATCCCTATGTAATATGGTGGTGCCGGATCGACACAGAGCCACCACTCAGTGGTGATGGCAGGCTGAGTTTCATTCAGAAGGGAGAAAACAGAATCTAACATAGTTAGCAATGAATTACTAAAGGAGTTCAGTGGGTGCGATGGCGCCGGGAGTTGGAAAGAGTTAGGGTTGGTAGTAGGCATGGATACATTTCTTCGGGAAGTGACATTCTTAATCTTGTTGTTTAGGGCCAATGAGGGGTTCAGGATCGGGTTAGGTCCAATAGGGTTTTTAATTGGGAGCCCCGACTGAGAGTTAGGTTTATTTTTAGAAGTTCAGGGAAGTTTCTGTACAGTGAACAGAGTTCCGGGGTCTTGGCCGGAGGCATACAGGCACAGACCCCAAGTTCTACCAGTAGCCCATTGGGGATCAGAGGGGTTTTTAATGGTCAGAGTAACAGGGTTGCAAGTCTGGTTCTTACAGTTAGGATGGATCTCTTGCTTGAACTTATTCATGGGTGGATTAAGAGTAGTTTCTCGGAGGAGACTTAGGTTGGGGTCAGTTCCTCCTCCAGGAGTCCATCCTAATGCTAAGGTTTCGCAACCCCAAGCTTTACAATAGTAATCAGCAATGGACCCGCATTGCCTCTTTTGTCCTGAGGGACGTTCAGGGCAGGCATAGTGCTGGGTATGCCATAGTACCTGGCTGGTTTTACCCTTGTCACATTTTATGGCGTTTAATTGGGCATTGGTGAGAGAGTTACGTGCCAAGGGATAATGAGGAGCTCCCACTCTGGCTCTCTCTCCAAGCTCATGGTCGCAAAGGTCGTCATCGAAGAATTGAGAGAAGTCAGTGGTGAGGGTTACCTGAGAAGTGCTATAAGTCTCATTAGTAGCTATATGCTTTCCATCTCTGGTTCGAATTAGGACCCATTGGTACTTGGTGGGAGTGGAGGAGGCGAAAGTAGCAGGTAGACTAAGGATTAGGAGGAAGCAAATCTGAGTCGGAGTGGGTCCTTGCCATCTGGTCTGACCTCCCATTTCTGTGGGATCTGGTCAGGGTGTGCCTTTTTTACCTGAGTATGGTGCAACCAGTGGCGTTTCTCTGTTACTTTAACAGCTGTTGGAGTTGAGAGGATTACAAGGAAGGGTCCTTCCCAGGTGGGTTCTAAAGTCTCTTGGTTAAATTTCTTAGTCCAAACCCAGTCCCCAGGCTCTATGTCAATTGTTGGAAGCTGAGCGTCCTCTGGTTGTCTCCTCTGCTGGGCTAGGAGGCGTGCTTCTTTCCGGATGAGGTTGATAGCCTGTAAGGACTTGAGAAACTCCTGGTTAGTTAAGTCACCCAGGTGGTCTAGGTGTAACTTGGGGATTATGGGAGGTGGTCTTCCATAGATTATTTTAAAAGGGGTTAAATGTTTCAAATAAGGGGTACATCTGGTTCTTAGTAAGGCAAAAGGGAGAAGACTTACCCAACTTTCTCCAGTCTCCAGTTTTAATTTAGTTAGAGTTTCCTTTAAAGTTCTCTTCATCCTCTCTACCTGTCCTGAACTCTGAGGCCTGTAAATACAATGTAATTTCCAGTCTATTTCAAGTGCCTCAGCTAGACTTTTGGATATTCTGGCTATGAAAGCCGGGCCATTGTCGGACCCCAATGCCAAGGGTAAGCCAAATCGTGGGAGAATTCCTGTCAGGAGGTGTTTGGCGACTATATTGGCAGTCTCATGCTTGGTGGCAAAAGCTTCAGTCTATCTGGAGTAATATCTACAAAGACCAGGAGATATTTATAGCCATATTTGCTTTTTCCAATTTCAGTAAAATCTAATTCCCAATGTTCTCCTGGTTCCTGGCCTCTGGTTCGGACCCCTACACTGCGAGAGATCGGGGGCCCTGGGTTGACCTGAGCGCATGCTGTGCACTGGGTTACCTCTGAGTTGGCGATGGTCCTTAAATCTGGAACATAGAAATGTTTATTAATCAGAGCAATTAATTTCGAGATACCAAGGTGGGTGCCATAATGGAGGTCCTGAACTAGGGCAATGCCTAATGCCCTTGGCAGCAGCAGGCGCCCGTCGGGCAATCGTTGCCAAAATCCAGCCTCGGTGGTACAATTCAGTTTTTGTCCTAATTCTTGTTCTTCGTGGTTATAGCCAGGAGGAGTAGGTAGGGCTCGTTGGGGAAGAAGTGGCAAGATTTTAAGTGATTTCACTTCTTCCAACGCCACCCGCTTCGCAGTCAGGTCTGCAAGATCATTTCCTTTTTTGGTGCGACTTGGTTGGGTTTCATGCCCTTTGCAATGGATAATGGCTACCTCCTTAGGCAGCCATATAGCTGCTAAAAGAGCTAAAATCTCTTGCTTATTTTTAATTTTTTTTCAGCCGATGTCAAAAGTCCTCTTTCCTGGTAGAGGGCTCCATGTACCAGGGCAGTTGCAAATGCATACTGGCTGTCAGTATAGATGTTGACTTTCTTGCCTTTTGCCCAGTGAAGTGCCTGGGTCAGAGCAATTAGTTCTGCTTTCTGGGCGGAGGTTCCTTGGGGCAAGGCCTGTGACCAGAGTACTTGATTTTCCGTGGTCACCGCTGCACCTGCGTATCTCAGTCCATCTTTCAGATAAATGCTTTCATCAGTATAAAGCTCATAGTCTGGGTTTTCTAGGGGAGTGTCCCGAAGGTCAGGTCTAGACCCAGTGATAGTTTCTAAAATGTCCAGGCAATCATGGACAATTTCTCCATATTTAGAATCTGGCGACAGAGTAGCTGGGTTGAGAGCTGTGGACTTAGAGAAAGTGACTTGAGGAGGATTCAGTAGCAGCACCTGATACTGAGTAAGACACGCATTCTAAATCCAATGGTCAGGTGGGGATGGAGGGCCTCAGTGGTGTGGCCCCCAATAATCTGCAAGTCGTGGCCCAAGGTCAATTTCTGTGCCTCCTTGACAAGAAGGGCGGTTGCAGCTATCGCTCTCATGCATGATGGCCATCCTGCAGCTACAGGGTCTAGTTGTTTGGAGAGATAGGCCACTGGGCGTTTCCAAGGCCCTAAGGTTTGAGTGAGGACCCCCTTGGCAATCCCCTTCTTTTCAGCTTCAAACAGCTGAAAAGGTTTCGTGATGTCGGGTAGGGCTAAGGCAGGGGCTGAGGCTAAGGCTTGCTTGAGGGCTATAAAGGCCTGTTCTTCTTCCCTAGTCCAATGAAGGTTAGGGTCCTTTACGCCTGTGCAGGCGTATAAGGGTTTTGCAATTTCAGCAAACCCGAGTATCCAGAGCCTGCAGTAGCCTACCACCCCTAGAAATTCCCGTACCTGGCGCTTGGTGGTTGGAGTTGGGATATTTAGGATAGCTTCTATCCGTTCCAGAGATAGGGTCCTCTTACCTTCTTCCAGATGGTAGCCCAAATATGTGGCCTTTCGTACACAGATCTGAGCCTTTTTCACGGACACCCGGTAGCCGAGGTGTGCTAGTTCAGAGAGCAGTTCCTTGGTGGCAATTAGGCAATCCTCTTCTGATGCTGCTGCAAGAAGAAGGTCATCTACATATTGCAAAAGAGTTACCTGAGGGTGGGATTCCCTGAATCCCAGGAGGTCTCGGCTCAGGGCCTCATCAAAGATGGTTGGAGAGTTCTTGAATCCTTGCGGGAGTCTAGTCCAGGTTAGCTGGCCTGAAAATCCCCCTTCGGGGTCCGTCCATTTAAAGGCGAAGATGGGTTGGCTCTGAGGTGCCAATGGTAAGGTGAAGAAGGCATCTTTCAGGTCCAGTACAGAATAGAAAGTCCGTCCTGGAGGCAGAGAGCTCAGAAGGGTATAAGGGTTAGGCACAGTGGGGTGAATGGTTTCAACCCTCCTATTGACTTCTCTTAGGTCCTGTACGGGTCTATAATCTTCGGTCCCTGGCTTTTTTACTGGTAAAAGTGGGGTATTCCAGGGTGATTGGCAGGGAGTCAGTATCCCCGCTTCTCTTAATCTCTTGATATGTTTCGCTATGCCTTCCCTTGCCTTCTGAGGTATAGGGTACTGCTTGACTTGGATGGGGAGAGCAGTACTTATGAGTTGCACAGTGATAGGAGGTTGAGGCGAAGCCAATGCTGGTGGGTTGCTCTCTGCCCAGACCCCGGGGATTTCAGTAAGTAGTTCCTGGATATAGCCTTCTCCCATAGCCCCCTTGGGCTCTTGTTCAAATAGAATATATTCTTCGGAGATAGGGACAATTAACATAATTGATTGAGGGAGCTGATCTCCCAATTGCAAAATTGTTTCCCCATCTTTAAAGGAAATGGTTGCCTTTAGTTTCTGCAGCAAGTCTCGGCCTAAGAGGGGGTATGGGCATTCTGGCATTACTAAGAAGGAATGGGTAATAGTACCCTTTCCTAAGTCAGTAATTCGGGCTTGAGTCCAGGGGTAAGATTTAGGTTTTCTTGTTGCCCCTATGATAGAAGTCTTCTGGGATGAAAGTTCCCCGGTTGTCTCTTGGAGAACTGAAAAGGTGGCCCCCGTGTCTACTAGGAATTCAGTTGGCTTCCCTTCGACTGTTAACTTTATTATGGGTTCCTGGGGGCCAAGCTCGAAGGAACCCTGATCCCCTCAATCTTCAGTTTTCACTAAGAGGTGGGCCGGTTCCTTAGGTTCCTGAGCCTTTCTGCCTATTAACTTAGGACAATCCTTTTTCCAGTGCCCCATCCCCTTGCAAAAGGCACATTGGTTCTTTTTTAGGCCTCCTCTCTCCGGCCGTTCCTTGGAGGGATGGGGTTTCTGGGTTGGTGCTGCCAGCAAGATTCGCGAGAGCTGCTTGGTCTGCTCCCGAATAGGATCCTCTCTATTTGGGAAAACTTTCTGAGCTATTTCTACCAATTCACTTCTAGCTTTTCCTTCAAACCCTTCTTGCTTTTGAAGTTTTTTTCTAATGTCTGGGGCCGACTGAGAGATGAACGCCATGTTTACCATTCGTCTGTTATTGTCATCTTCTGGGTCTAAGGGGGTGTACATTCGATATGCCTCCAACAATCTAAGAAAGCAGCCGGGGACTCGTCCTTACCCTGCATGACTGCACTAACCTTAGTTAAATTAGTAGGCTTTTTAGCTGCTGCCCTTAGACCCCTGAGTAGAGACTGGTGATAGTGGCGCAAGGCTGTCATCCCTACATCAGTGTTAGGGTTCCAACGAGGTGGACTCGAAGGGAGTGATTCCTCCAATTCATCCCGCC
>JAQZBX010043531.1:0-21645 GCA_029593785.1 Cabassous unicinctus | reverse complement strand
TGGTCTATGCTTAGTGGCAAAGCCCCAGGCTGTGTATATCCATTGCAGGTGATGTGCCAAACTAATGAAAGTTGTTTATGTGAGACGTTGTGGGAGGTATGGGAGGTGGAAATCATGGGAATTCCTGTAATTTTTGTGTAACATTTATGTAATCTAAGCATCTTTTAAAATATATATGAAAAGAAATGACATAAAAGGAGACAAAAAAAGCAAAAAAATAAAAAACACAAAAAACAAAACAGTAAATAGCTGGAACTCCTCCTATGCCATTAACAAAAGGGTGGCATAATTAACAGTTTAGATAACAAGTGCAAAGCCTGAAACTCTCTCTCTGTCTCTCTCTCTCTCTCTCTCTCTCTCTCTCTCTCTCTCTCTCTCTCTCTCTCTCTCTCTCCCCCTCTCTCTTTCTCTGTTTCTCGCCTTCTGCACCCTGCTCTCACTGTTCCAGCCTCACATGGATCAAGATGCAAGTAAAACCTGGGCATTTATACTCTATAATGGGAAATTGTACTCTGTAAATTGGTCCTCTTTATCACTCTTCAGGCCCTTCCTCTCTACCTTAGACCTATGATGTGTTATTTTCTCCCATTTCTTTTCCCTCTCTACCTTAATAAATTACTGGTGTAATCAATGTGACATACTCTTGAAATTCATTTCTACAGGATAGCCAAGAACCTAGACAAAATCCAGTAACAAGAGGAACTATGAGTGCAGTAAATAACTTTGCTTTAAATCTCCACAAGTTGGGATTATTTGCTACAGAGCAAAAATATAGGGTACATGTTTTAACTTGGACATGTTTATCTCCAAACTGAGGGACTTTCTCTTAGTCATTTAATTGTCATGAGTGTTTAGCATTTTAAAAAATCCTTTCCCCATCACTCTGATTAAGATGACTGAATGGGGTGCTTATTGGTGACATACCCCCACAGATGTTTGAACAACCAGCAAGAACTGTCAGAGATATCTTCATAAAAGCTCCAGAAAACAGGTAACAAATTGTGGTAAGAGGACCAGCTCTGAATCATGAAAAAGACTGTTTAAAAGCAGTATGATACGATCTCATGTTATCCTTAACTGGCTCCTTTCCATGCTGCACCAGCTTCGTGGGGAGCCTGCCTACACTCTTAGTGTGGTTCCCTGGCCTGGTTCTGGAGGGAGCAGAGCAACCCTGGATCACATACTAATAGCAGGGATCTCTGGTCCATTCTCTCTTATGGTAGTTTGAGAAACAGATAAAGGACACTCTCAGGCTCACCATACAAGAAATTGCCATGTTTTTAAAGGACAGCTCACAGAGGTCTCCATCAGAATGCTAATGATAATCAATCAAATCTTGGTTGTCTAGTTCAAGGGAATATTAGCTCTAAGACATACAGTGCAGTATCCAGGAAAATGAGGAGACTGTTTCCTAGGGAAGAGGTGATATTTACATCCATGTAAATGGGGGAAATCCTAAGGAAGCACATACATGCCATAGACAAGGATCAGGGAGACTCTGCTCCTCTTTTTTGGCCTCAAGATATTCTGTAATTTTATGAGTAAGCTCTGGATGAGAGTGATTCTACAGGGCAATCTGCAAAGACTGGAAAAGTTGTTTCCTTTTTTTTTTCTGTTTTTAGCTCCTACAATTCATAGAAATCTCCATGCTATCATTTGCTGAAGACAAGCTTATAGAACAGATGCCTCAGAATCTAAATTTCAGTGACATCATGCTAAAAAATTCAAAATCCAGATTTCGTAAGAAAAATACAAACCATTCAAAGAAACAGAAAGCAGTAGCTCAGGCAAAGAGAAAAGGAACACAATGAAACCATCCATGAACAGTAATATACCTGGATTATAGAAGACAAAGACTTATTTTTAAATGGTTCTAAACAATCTCAAAGAGCTAAATGAAAACATGGATTAAAAGTAAAGGAAAGATAAGCATTCTATTAATTGTATTTGGCTATAATATGGGATTCATCTTGAAGGAACGTTTAGCTCACAGAAGAGTTGCAATGGGGGCAGCAGAGGATTATTGGTGGGGGGTGTCTGAGATAGGGGTTTCATGGGAGGAGGTTCACCTGAATATATACGAAAGATATATAAAATAGTTCAAATGATCAAGGGATGGGGCATGGTCATGGTGGGTAGACAATCACTCAATAAATGAGGCAATACTGAATTTCCAGCCTGGAGAGCTCTGCCACATTCTCCAAGGGAGCAGCAACATTTGCCCGAGTACAGGGGCAATGTCTGGCAAAGGAGGATGGTCCACTGATGGGTTCTTGTTATTGATGGATAGCCTTATGAGTCTTTGGTCTTGTAATTGAAACTTAGCCTACTGTTATGGGGTGCCTAAGGGTTGCCACCTGAGAGCTTCCTTCTTGCTCAAATGTGGCCTTTCTGTAAGCCAAACTCAGCATATAAATGCATTACCTACCCCCCGAACATGGGACATGACTCCTGGGGATGATCCTCCCTGGCAATGAGCGATTAATGTCAAGTGCCAACTGGCAATATGACTGGAAAAAGACTTTGAATAAAAGGGGGAAAAGGTAAAGTCGAATAAGTTAATGTGGCTAAGAGACTTCAAAGAGAGTCAGGAGGTCATCACAGAGGTAACGCTTAAACACACCTCAGTAGGATCTCATAAAACACCAAGTGGATATCACCCCACACAGAGGGTCTCCTGAGGGCTCTGGAGATACCCAGGCCCTATATAAGAGGGATAGCTGCAGATATTGATGCCTTTTCAGTGGGCTCTACTTTGGAATCTGTGCTCCTGAAAGTGACAGAGTTGGATTCAAATAAGTCCTCCCTGCACATGGTCAATCAGTCTCTTCTATTCAAACCTATATGTGATGCTGGAGTTTGTAGGTTTACTTCCAGATACTGGAGCCTTTGGACTGCACATGTGTCAGCTGTGACTGGAATCTCAGTGGAGCTGCACCTCTTACTCGACAGCTCAATGGACTCATCCAAGTCACCTGGTGAGGAGACAATGATGGACAATGGTCATCGCAGGGAATGGAGAGAGCCTGCAGCTGCAGGCAGGATAATCCCATCCATTGTATCCATGAGCTATAAGCCCCCTCTCACTTGGAGGTGGAGTGGACATCACCATCCCAGACTCCTCAGGATTGGGATAAGAGTTATAGACTAGAGTGGACTTAATGGTATTCTGTTGGAGACATATTGTGATTCAAGCAATGGAAGAAATTATAACAGTGAAGTGGAACCAGTGGCCACTAGATGCTTTCAGGGCAGGGAAGGGAAAAGCAGTTGTAATACAGGGGGTTTTCAGGACTTGGGAATTATCCTGAGTGACATTACAATGGCAGATATGGGCCATTTTACATCAGCATATACCATGCAGAACTGTGTGGAGATAGTGTGGTCTACAATGTGAACTATGGTCCATGCTTATTGGCAAAGCCCCAGGATGTGTATATCCATTCCAGGTGATGTGCTACACTAATGAAAGATGTTTATGTGGGATGTTATGAGAGGTGTGGGAGGTGAGGAACATGGGAATCCCTGTAATTTTTGTGTAACATTTATGTAATATAAGCATCTTTTAAAATATATATATATATAAAAGAAGAGATGGGGACAGAGAATCATGGGTATATTAAAAATAAAATGTGATTATGAAGATTATGAATCAATTAAAGAAATCTCTGAAAAGAAAAAAAAGAAAGCAGTATATTGAAAAACAAATAAATAAATAATCACATTACTTTATAGAAACTTTTGGATAAGCTTAAAAATGATACCTCATTCTGGAACATTTGAATGTAATATATAGTTGAATTTATTCCAATATTTGTGAAAAATATAGATTAAAACTGTAATACTATGTCTGATTCTCATATAATTAAAAATCATGAATGAATAAAGAATTGTTTCCATTTAAAAAAAAGTAAAGGAAGGAGAGCCAATGTGGCTCAGTGATTGAGCACCAGCTTTCCACAAAAATGTCCCAGTTTCAATCCCCAACCCCAGTAGGTTACAAAAGAAAAAAGTAGAGGAAATCAGGAGAACAATGGATAAACAAAAAAGGAATATCAATGAAGAGATTGTAATTATGAAAATGAAACAAACAGAGCTGAAGACCATATTACCATGAATTAAAAATCCCCTAGAGTGATTCAACAGTCCTAGAATAGACTACAGATTATAAAGGATTGAAAGGAAAAGACCTAGATTAATCGGTCAAAGTCATGTGAAGAAATAAAGATCTCCAATCAGGACAATGACATGGGTCAATATAAATAGCAGTATTAATGTATTATTGGTTTGTAACTCCACTTTTTATTTCCAGTAAAATATAAAGGACAAATTCATAATATGTAATCATAATTCTGTGGTATTGGACCCATAATATATAAACACATAATTTACAACAAGTACTACTTAAAATTGGAGGGAAGAGATAGATGAATAATACTGAAGTTAAGTTGGTGTCAAATCAAGCAAGATTATTATATATTTAGGATATTAACTTTAAGCCTCATGATAACTACAAGAAAATATCAGAGAATATACAGGTGCAAAGAGACACAAATTAGAGTACAGGTTGCCAGGTTGTAGAGTGAGGTGCTACAAAGGTGCATTATAGTAACATAGGCTCAGACAAAAGAGAAACTTTCTGTAATTGATACCTTTATTGTACAGAATAAGAAGCCAAGAAAGAGTGAATCCTCTTGCCACTTACATAGCACAAAGAGTACAAAAGAGCATGGGAATTATTTTGAGCACAGCTGGCCTCTCAGTGTTGCTGACAACTGCTCTAGGTTGTTTTGATACATAGCAGTGCAGCATGCACCATTTCACTCCAGAGAAGAGAGCCCAATCTATCCTGTCTGAGTGTGGTTTTTAACCACCTCAGGCTGAGGAGGACCTGCTACTGAGAATTCATTTTCTAATAGGTATTTGGGGTTGCTGGTTGCTGGTTTCTGAGTTTAAAATCTGGTAAGGCCTTTACATTAGACTTGCCTTCTTTCCCAGATGTGGAATGGCACACAGTAGAAAAAGGTGTGGAGGTAGTGGAAAGCTGGGTGATGGCCATTTAGCATGTGTTTGTGACTTTTGCAGAGAAAGTGGTGACAGTATATGAATTCTAGGCAATGGCCCCTAAAAGATGTCTCTGATTTCTCTAGAAAGGGGTAGGGGGCAGGGGGATAGGGAGGCAATACCTAGTAGATGTAAGGTTTCTATTGGGCATGAAGGGAAAGCTCTAGTAGCGGATGTGGGTGACAATACCCAATATTGTGATTACGAGTAATCCCACTGAATCATATGGTTGAGAGTGGTTGTAATGGAAAAGTTTATGTTGTTTATATTCCCCCAATTAAAAAAGAAGAACGTGCTACAAAAGAATCAATGACAACTAAATACAATACATAATCATAGAAGAGATCTAATAAGGAAGGAGAAAAGTTTCAAAAAGGTATTATTGAAGTTAGGGAAAAAATTGAATATTGCCTGCAATATTTATGTATTGTTAAATTTCTTGAAATTAATAACTACACTTAAGGTAATTTCATAAGTGAATATTGTTGCTCTTAGCAAATATGCATGCGTCCTTCATGTTAAAGAATTTACTCCATTTATCTTGCAGTAGTTTCAGGTCATCAGATGTCCCTTGAAGCATTGTTGTCTTTGATTTTGTATACATTTGCAATTTGTTATAACTGACTAAGACATGCAAAGCAGTAACATTATTATTATTTTCATTTCATATTATTATAATCATATTCATGTTATTATATTCATATTCATATTATTTTATGAATAATTGATAGTTTAATGGAAAGTCAAGGGAACTCCTTGTATTTAAAAAATAAAATATTTAAACAGCAGCAATATTCTTAACAAAGACCATAATCATATTTTATCAATGCATTCAGTCTGATGCTATTAATCCTTGTTTTGCTCAATCTTGTGTTAGCAATTTTTATGAATTTCTTAGATTCTCATCAGATTTAGGCAATGTTGAGTCAGTCCTATGGGATAGTGTTAAAGTTCTTTAAAACAATGTAAGCTGGTGTCCCAGTCCTTTCTACAGGTCTCTGAGACAGTATATTTTTGAAGGTGAAGCATTTCAATGTGTAGCTGATTACAGTGTTTTCAGGAAAGCATTATAATAAAATAAAAAAGTATATGTGTATTAAAAGAGACTTAAAACATAAAAGATAAAGTGTGATTATGGTTAATTTATTATTGCTTTATATCAGAAAAGATTGAAAGAGAGTTTATTATGAAATAAAGTATGTTTGTGACATGTATCATATTTTTAGAGTAACTCAAATTATGCCTGGTAACATAGTAGTGTTGTTTACTATGAGGCTGATTATTAACAGGATATTTTATAAGCAATCAGGGCATTGACAAATCTTTAGGAACTATATACAATTTATGCAATACATATATATTAATAACATTTATGTATTAAATATAGCATGTTTATATAAAAACCCAACTAATAGAAAGTCAGAAAATGATTTTAGGTTGACAATATTTCATTTTGACAGAAAGTTTTATTCTTATTAAACAAATATTTTAGCACCTCCTTTTATGAAGTAAAAACACAAATTCTCTGTGATTTTCCATAGGACACCTGGATGACCCCAAAGACAGTTTGAAATAGAAGGAAATTATTTAGCATTTTAGTAGAGCAGAAAAAAATGTTAAAAAGTTTTCAGGAGGGTTGACCACTTGGATAAATGGGATCACAGGTTACTACGACATACTATGTAGCTCTTTTATTTAAAGTGACAGTAAAATATTTCAGATGTGAATATATTGTTCCTTGGCCTTTTGTCTAAGATCAAGTGTAGTATCTGTTCTTATCAGTTTAATATCTGATACATCTGATACATCGTGTACCCAAGGAAAATATATTAAATGGACTATTGGAGCAGGGAGATGGAATAGGGGCTTGCTCCATCCACTCCATGCATTGACCTGGTATTGCAGTACCTCCAGGAATGGTGCACCCCTTCAGGGGTATAAAGAAATAAAAATAAAATATAAAGAAAGAAAAGGTAATATAGGAAATAAGATGATTATAAAACTTATTTTTCATAAAATTGGGAAGACCTATTTCTTATAAACAACTAAGTACATGATAAAGTAAAAAAATTACAAGAAGTCATTTTGGTAGGAACTTTGGGGAATATAGTGGAGTAGGGAGCTCCAGGACACAGTCTGTACTCCAAAACAGCAATGAAACAGTAAGGAAGTGGTGAAAAACCCTTCTGGAATTCAAGAGGATAGAACACTGAACATCATCCAAGGAAGAGAAGGAGGAAAAGGCTGATAAACTTTAGTAAAGAACCATTAGCAGCACTCTTTATGTGGCAGCTGCCAGTTTCCATCCAACAGTCAGGGCATGAATCAGATGAAGAAGAGCTGCAAAAATTGATCAATTAAACTATCTATCCTAAAGGATATTATAAATGTGTAGAATAAGTTGAAAAAACAGTTAAAGAAGAGTCTTAACACAAAGCCACTTAACAGTAAAACCCTAGGCAAGGGAGAAAAAACTGACATTCACAGTAAAATCATCAAGAAAATTAAATGCCTACATATCAGGAAAAGTTATGAGTCATGATAAGAAACAGGAAGATATGGCCCAGTCAGTGGAACAAATCATAACTTCTGAGGAGGCAGAGAATTTGGAAAAATGAATCAAGTATTTTCAAACAAATCTTCTCAATCAATTAAATAGATGAAGGAAAATATGTCTAAAAAAATAAAGGATATTAAAAAGACCTTAGCGGAGCATAAATAAGAGTTTTAAAATATAAAAATATCACAGAAATAATGGGAAAACAATACACAATAGAAGAGATATAGAATACACTAGAGGCATACAACCAGCAGATTTGAACAGACAGCATGAAAGAATCAGTGACATAGGAAATAGGATAATTGAAAACTCACAGACAAGAGATACACAAAAGAATGGAAAAAATATTCTTTAAGGTCTCAGGGAA
Source organism: Cabassous unicinctus (assembly GCA_029593785.1). NCBI lineage: Eukaryota > Metazoa > Chordata > Mammalia > Cingulata > Chlamyphoridae > Cabassous > Cabassous unicinctus. The sequence goes on along the minus strand of JAQZBX010043531.1, from coordinate 13,654 downwards.
ATGAATGACAACAGAAAGTGCATAAACATATATACTAGGGATGTCCCAGAAAAAGAAAAGAACAGTAAAGGGGCAGAAAGAATATTTGAGGGAAGAATGGCCTAAAATTTCCCAACTCTTATGCAAAACAAAAATATACATGTCAAGAAGTGGAACATACTCCAAGCAGAATAAATCCTCATAGAAGTACACCAAGACAAGTACAAATCAGCTGGTCAAATACCAAAGATAGAGAACCCTGAAAGCAACAAGTGATTCATCCTATACAATATATCTTCAGTAAGACTAAATACCAAATTCTCACTAGAAACCATGGAGGCAAGAAGACAATACCGAAAGATAAAAACTGCCAACTAAAATTCTTTATCTATGAAAATTGTCCTTCAAAAATGACGGAGTGCCTAATATATTCATAGATAAACATAAATTGAGATTTGCCAACAAGAGACTTGTCCTATAAGAAATACTAAAGAGAATTCTGAAGGCTGAAAAGAAATGACGGGTGAGAATTGCTTGGAAGAAAGTGTAGATATGAAGACTATCAGAAAGGGTAACAAAAAGGGAAAAAGATGGGCAAAAGTCAAAGATATGATATATAAAAACCAGAAGATAAAATGGCTGAAGAAAGTACTGCATTTACAGTAATAACATCAAATATTAATAATGGACTAAATTCTCCAATCAAAAGACCGATATTGACAGAATGGGTTAAAAAGTATGATTAAAATATATGCAGTTTACAAGAGACTCATTTGAGATAAAAAATATATATATATTGAAAGTGAAAGGCTAAAAATATATATTCCATGCAAACAATAACCAAAAAAGAGCTGGGGTGCCTATAATATTATCATAAAAAATAGACTTTAAATTCAAGACTTTACAAGAGACAAAGAGGGACACTATATATTAACAAAATGGGAAATATACCAAGAATGAATAATGGTCAAGTTTATTTATGCCTCTAACCATGGAGCCCCAAACTACTTGAGGCAAACCCTAGCAAACCTGAAGGAAGAAATAGATGATTCTACAATAATATTTGGAGACTTCAAAACACCACTATTATCAATAGATAGAACAGACAGATCATCAATAAGGAAACAGAGAACTTGAATAATATGATGAATGAACTAGACCCCTTAGCTAGACTGAAAAAGAACAGTCATTTCTCCAAAGAGGAAATATAAATGTCTGTAAAGCACCTAAAAAGATGTTTTATATAACTAGCTATTAGAGAAATGTAACTCAAAACAAAAATAAGATATCATTTCACACATACTAGAAGGGCCTGTATTTAAAAAAAGAAAACAGAAACCTACAATTGTTGGAAAGGATGTGGAGAAATAGGAACACTCATGCATTACAGGTGCAAAAGTAAAATGATACAGCTGTTGTGGCATACAGTTTGGCCATTCTTCAGAAAAATAAATATAGAATTTTAACCATATAATCTGGCAATCCTGATACTATGTATATACTCAGAAGAACTGAAAGCAGGGAATCAAACAGAATTTCTTCACACCAATGTTTATAAAAACATTATTCATAATTGCCAAAAGGTGAACACAACCCAAGCATCCATCAACTGAGGAAGAGATAACCAAAACATGGTGTGTGTGTGTGTGTGTGTGTGTGTATGATGAAATATTATGCAGCTGTAAAAAAGGAATGAAGTTATAATTCATGGAAAACATCAATGAACCTTGGTGACATTTTGTTGACTTGACTCAAATAATCCAGGAACAGGTGGACAAATATTGTATTATATCACATTTATGAACTAATTATAATAGGCATTTGGTGTTAGAGTATAAAATATAGGTTACAAGGAGATAGCTTTTGGTTAGAGAATGTGGAATTGATGCTTAACTTGTACAAATTTCCTATTTAAGCTGATGGTCAGGTTTGGAAATGGATGGTAGCAATGGTAGCACATTATTGTGAGTGTAGTCAACAGCACTGAAGTATGCAGGTGAATGTCATTAAAAGGGGAGACTTTAGGATGTATATGTTACTGGAATATAAATTGAAGTATTAAACATAGGATTGTACAATGGTGTACTCTCTTGTAGCCAAAGGACTACAATTAATAAAAAAAGAATAAGAATGTTCTTCCATGAGTTATAACAAATATGCAATACATATACCAGGTGGTAATAATAGGGTGGCATATGGGAAAAATATACCTGATGTAAATAATGAAAGATTAATAGAACAATTTTAATAAATTTTCATCAATTGTAACAAATGTAAATACTCTTAAAAATAGTACAATTATATAACAAGTGTGCCATAAATGATAATGGATGTTTCAGCCCAATGCAATGTTTTGGCGGTGGATTGGTATATGGAAATCCAGTATTTTATGCCTGAATGTTTTGTAAGCTCACAATTTCTCTAACCAAAAAAAATACTGACCTTTGGTATAATATGTTACCATCAACTCTATCCATTTCCACATTTTGACAGTCAAGCTAATTAAAAATTCTTCATATATTAAGCATCAGTACCCCTTCTCAGACCTCAACCTATCTCCTAGTAACCTATACACCATCCATTTATTCACTGTATTTAGTTTATATTAGTGAGACCACACAATAACTGTTCTTTTCTGTCTGGCTTATTTCACTCAGCCTAATTACACCAAGTGTATGCTATAGACCATAGTTATGGGTAATAGTCCAATGATGTTATCTCATAATTTGTATGAACTGTTCCACAACAATGTAATGTTTTGGTGGAGTGGTGTTGTATGGGAATTCTACACAATATGCACAAGTGTTGCAAGTATACAACTTCTCTAATAAAAATATATAAAATTTTTTGAAAAAGGTACTGATTTTAAAATTCAAAAGTCATTTTGATGAAACATAGACTCTCTGCCTTTTACACTGATTATTCAAAGAAATAAACATTTACAACTTCTTTACTATGAATACACTGATAATTCAAGAAAACTTTCATTTTAATAGAGAGAAGTTTTAGTTTGCATCAGTATAGTATTTAGTTTGAACACTCTCAAAAAATTTTATAGATATATTCATCAAACCTTATTTAACTTCAACCACATAAAAATAAATTCCTTCTGCAAAACTTCTACAAATTTCTATGTCCTTTCAGGTTTTCTCATAGATTTCCTATTTTTCATGTTGTAACAATGAGTCATTTTATTTTAGGACAAAACTACTGTGTTCTCCATTAATAAATGCATCCTGTTTAACTTATGTATTAAGTTAACAAAATGATTTTGGAAAATATTTTCAAGCTGATATTTTACAAAACACAATTACTGTCAAGACAAAAGTCAGTATCATGACCCAACTTGGTTAAATGTAAACTTACATATATATGTTTTTCATTTAATTATCTAGTAGCTATAATATTAACTTATTTGTTCAGTAAATCAATATCTCTTAAGAAAGGACATCTCAAAAACATATGCCTTATTTTTGTACTTAACATTGATAATCCAGAAAACATGCATGTTTTCTTTTTAATTAGCAATTTTTTAAATTATTATAGAAATAGAGGATTTAGAGTTTAAAATTTTCAGCTATTAGGCAGAAACAAATGGATTTAGAAAATAGAAAGACAAATCATAGAGACATAAAATTCACTTATATAAGAGATGAATTTTTGTCCTTGCCCTACTGTAAATTTATTTTTGCTCCTAATCACTCTTTTCTTTTTAGTTTAAATTTACTTTTTATTTCCTTAAAGACAGTTAAATTACATAAATGTGATACAAAAATTTAGGGGAATATTGTTTATGTGGGAAAATGTGGCAGGTGTTTCTTATTTTTAATCAGGATTTTGTGGTAGTTTTGGTTAAGAAGCTATTTGTGATTATTATATCTACTAAAAGTTTTTGAGTATTAATTAAAGAAGGCACCTTATTTTTTGGTGGAGTCTTGCATATTTTTAAGTATACCTATTCAAGTAAAAACTTTGTTTAAACTGAAACTTCACCATCATGGCTACTATAAATCTAAGGTAATTTTTAAAAAAATATTTATTTTTAAAAAGCATTTGAGAAGCCCATTTTAAATTGGATCTTTTCTATGCCCAATGCTCCTTTTTTCCTTTACTTTAAAAAAGGACAATCTCATTTCCATTGTCCCTGTTTCTTGCAATATAGATAATTATTGTCCTTTAAATTTTTCTTTTGGAGATACTTCTAATTTGTATTGATTGTCATTAAAAATGGCAATCAAGGACTCTTTCATAATTTTTTCATCCTTTTGGAATGGCTGTATTTGTAAAGTTATGATTTTTAAATTTTTTACCCTGATTCAGAGTTTTTTTTAAAGTTTGTCTAGTCTGAAACATTTATTTAAAGAAGAAGAGTTTTACTCAAATTTATGTCTTTTAACCAACTTCCCAAGATTATGTTAAGCCCATTGATAAATAATGAAAAAAGTGTCCCTTTCAATGTGCTTCAATGAATGAATGAATAAATAAATATATTGGGTTATTAACGTTACCCAGCTTTCTTTATTTTCACCAGTGAAAACAAGAATAAGGACATTGAGACTATTCTGAATATACTTTAGATTTCATTAAAATAAGAATGGAGGTTGTATAATGAAGTGGTAGAAAATATGTTAGACTCTGTACACATAAAATATGCCATCCTTACATTTAGTTTGTGAAAGACATCTCTACCCTGCCATTGAGTGTAGGATGTCAAATACAGAAATCACTTGCTTGGGATGTGAGCTTAAATGCACAGTCATTCAAGCAAAAATAACAATCCTGCTTCTGTACAAGCTTTACACTATGGATGTTTAGAAGTGAGTAAATGTTAAGTATGTGAAGGCACTATAGTACGTGCTATTGCTTACATCTAACTGTAGAGGAAAAAACAGAGCCAGGGTGGCAATAATAGCTTTATGAAAAATTTTCACATCTATAAGTCATTAAAGAAGGGTATAAGTTGTTACAATTTACTGTCATTGACTGAATATCCATGATCTATGACATAAAATTGTACAACTCCAGATTATCTGACAGGATTCTAAAAGACCTGAGCATCATAGGAATCAGTGCTCAGTCCTCTATTCTCTATTTACACTGTGAATTTTGCCTTATTAAGTCCACTGCTGTCTATAGCGGAAGATATCCAAGTTTCCCTCCCCAGCCATCTCCATCCTCCAAGACTTCTGAGGTGTAGTCTCATATTGGGTGATCTGCCCTTACTCTCTGCATTTGAAAGTCTTCGTCTGGAAACTCCAAATTGCAATACATTCCTCACATGGTGGTCATGCAGAGAACACACCTTTAAAAAGGGAACACACTTAGAACAGTGTCTTGTGCCATAGTATGTACTCAAAGTCCTCTTAGAGTTAGTACTTGATCTCTCTGTGTTTATGTAATAGCAGTAGAATGTTATCATGGTCATAAAACAATTCTTGTTTCCAACCTCTGTTCCACCACTATCAATGAAATTCACAAGACTTCATTGCTGAGTTGACTTGTTTGCTGCAATCAATATAGTGAGGAAACGTTGCCCAAATCCCACCTAATAAACTGTTCCATCATGTCTCTGGGTGAGCATTAAATGAGATTTAAACCAACTAATCTGTTAAAAATTATTTGCATTCTAGTCACTCATTTTAATACACTCAATCCATAATATCTGCTTAGGGCATCTGTGGTGTTATTATGTTCCATTTAAAATAATGTTCTTTCCTCACTTTTCAGTCCATTGGCAGCCTGCTCTTTTCCTATCAGTGCCCTCTACTTTTACTTCACCTAGAGTTATGACAAAGTCTGAGGCTTGTATATAGAAATGCAAATTATTTTTTAATTTATGGAAACAGTCATCATCTCTGAATGGTGAGAGTCAAATATTTCACTTTTTTCACTGGACTTTCAGATTTACCTCTTTATTAGATATAACAAAGAGATTCACATTTTACTGATAATTTTAAAAGGAAATTTCTAACATTTCACCATCAAAGATAACAGAATTTATTTCCAGGTTAAAGAAATTATTCTGTATTCCTAATTTGACAAGAGTTAATACAAAGTGTTTTTGGATTGCATCAAATACTTTCTTCATGTCTATTGAGAATAATATGAGGTTTTTTTTTTTTAATGAATAAATGCACTATTTTAAATCCTTAAATTTTTTTTAAGACTCAAATTTACATGCTTGAATAAAGGTAACTTAATTATGGTATATGTTTTGAATTCAGTTCCCCAGCATTTGTTTAGGTTTCTGCATCTAGGTTACTTAGTATGTTTATCATGTAATTATTTTTTTTTAATCTCCTGTTACTTTGCTATAGCTGTTAAATTATCTTGTAACTGATTTTGAACAAGATTAAATTTACCTGCTCCTTCCATGCTTTGTTGTCCTCCTTAAAAACCTGTAGGCCTTTTACTTTATTTGCAAGAAGATTTTAAATCACAGTTTTTTAAATGGCTAAAGTTTTTTCTCACAATTTATGAGAAAATTTGCCACTGCATGCACTAGGGTGCTAGAATCTAAACTTTATTATGTGTGCTATCACTGTATTCATTTTTATCCCAGTCTGATTGGATCTCTTCTGGTGCCAATTCACTTATTTTATACTTATTATTTGCAGTCAGGAAATGAACAATAGACTGCCCCATCACTTTTGTGCCTACAGCTTCCTCAAATCCAAAATATAGGAAGGATATATTATTCTAATATTTTTCTAATTTTAATTTTTTTGCCTTACCTTATTTTTGTTTTCATATTTTCCCTACTAGTTTCAAAATTTTGTTTTCCACATTCAGGTCTTTAATGCAGGTGAAATTCATTTTTTTGTATGATGTGGTGCAGGCATCCAGTGTCATCTGTGTATCAGATGAGAACACATCTTCAGCATCATAGGACAAAGAGCAGTGGTTGAGGCAGTTGAGGCAGTTGGGGCAGTTGGAACAGTAGCAGTGGTGTGGGTGACTCCAGCTGGCACAGGAGTGGGCTCCAACATTGGCACCTTTGGTGATTCAGGTGGGTCCGAAGACCAAGAACATCTTTTGCACAACCTGCCAAGGGACAGCACACCTGGTTCTGCCCATCCTGGCTATTATCCATTCACCCCCTTCTGGCTCTCATGGGGAAGGTAGGAGTCTTTGAGCCTTATACCAAAAGGACTGAACAGAAGAGCTCTCTGCTGTAGCTGCCTTGCCATCAGCACCTAAGCTGATATACCAGTGGGGAGTGGAAGGTGGATCATCCATCAGGCATCAGGGAACTCAGAGTTAGTGATTTGGGTCACAAGGTTGCCTATGGCTCTGCCCATACAAAAGACTCTTGAGTTGGACAATCGGGAGTCTTAGAAAACAGATAAAAAGCATTTCTACAGAATTTCAGATTCCTTCACTATCATCATTAATGGTGAACCACTATCCTCTGCTCAAAGGAGGAATTTTGAAAATGATATCAAAACATAATTTCCACATTAGTTTTAATAATAATGAACTAACAATATAAAGTTCAGCATTAGCAATCATTTCCTGATTGGAGCCTAAGATTGGAAAAAAATGAAAAAGGCCTAAACTAGATATTCAAGGAAGTGAAATGAGCCTCCCCCTTTTGCCATCATCCCCACCTGAAACGTTTTCACTTCCTACCTCCCAAGAGTTTATAACCAGCTTTGAGCTTCTTAAAACTTAGTACTTAGATGTTAATTAAGGGAGAGAATGTCCTTCAGAAGAGATCTGAAGGAAGTTTTATAAAAAAATTTCTTAGTGTTCCATTACTGCTAATGTACTTGAAATGCCTCTTTGGAGATGGGGCTCAAGCTACCCTCTGGGTTGTATGGTAATTAGTCTTTTTATTTTTGTTACCACCTCTCATTTCACATCCAAAATTTTATTTAACATTTTATTCAAAATAGAATAATAATTCTAAATATTTTGTAAAGTCTTTAGTTTCAGTGATATGTGGTCTCTTAAGTTTCTGTTTCTTCAACTTTACTCAGCTAGTGTTGGGCAGAAAGATCCTTGAACACCTGGAGTCACAACAAAAAGTGGGGAAAATTCCCCCAGATTTTGCTGATTGGGACTGTTATGATGGACTTCAGTAAACCCTTAAGCCAGCCCTTTACAGTTTGCCACAGCCTTCAAGCCTTGTCTGTGCTCAACTGATATTACGTGTAAGGTCTTTTCAGGTCTTTTATGCACATGCATGTTGTTGGCTCTGTGCATATGAATTATTTTTCCTTTGCAAATATAAACTCTGACTTTTGAATACCCTAATTTCAAAAGAAACACTCCACCTTTTCTTCCCATGCTTTTGGTGATCTATTCTTTACCTCAATGCTAATCTTTTGCCCCAGGTGGCTACTGATTGTCCAGTTGCCTTACAAGGTATGTAAGGAATGCAGCCAATTTGCACTGAATGAGTGCCAAATAAGGTAGCCATGTGCCTTTCATTTAACCCTCGGACAGGTTAGAAATGGGTGATTACCCCACCCATCAATCCCCCAGGAGGGCCCAATTATATGGCCTCTGAAGAATATTAGAGGCTTCTCCTGGTTTCTGGGAGAATTCTCACAATGGTCTTCAGCAGCCATCTTGGGGTATTGATGTCCACATGGTCCTCTTACCAGGTTCCAGATCCATCTACTGATTCCCTATATGAAGTTTGCTTCATTCCCCCTTCAGAGAGTTTATACCTTTATTGTTAAAGGGATGCTGAAGGGAAATGCTCATTCCTCTGTAAGTACTTCCTGCTGGTTAGGGGAAGTAGGCCCTACCTGACAAGGTGTAAAATCCTCTGACTATTCTATCTCAGTTGGAGGAAGATGGATCTGACATCCTGGCAAAGCTGGTTTAAATCCCCATGTTGCAGCTGACAGAATGAAACCCAAGTGACACTCTTGAGGGTATGGATGAATGAAATTTTATTACTTGCAGGCCCAGAGGAAAATTCAGTCTCCAAATTCTGAGCCCTGTTTCTCAATTTTCCTAAGTTTATATAGGAACACTAAGCAGGCAAATTCCTAAGCAAGCAGGCAGGCAAGGTTACAAAAGCAGAGGAGCAAGTTTAGTTTATTTTCCTAAAAGCAGAGGGCCCTTAGGGAAGAAAAGAGTCATTATCCGTTTAGAGTTGTAAATTTCAGTTCAAAAGGGCAGGCTTATGTTCCTGACATGGATTCCACAGAGAAAAGGGGGGAGGAGGGGAGAAAGAGACCAAGGGGAGTTTATTTTCCTAAAGCTGTGGGCTTCTGCCTACGGGCTTAGGGTCCCAGCACTTCCCTTATCATTCCCACCTTTTGATACACTTATAATTCTTTATGGGGCATTATCTGCTAACATGGGGGTTTTTCTATTGTCCCCAAGGGCTGATATTGAACACGAGGCATTACTTGGTCTTTTAAGGCATTTAAGTGGGAAGTGATATATTGTGTTATGTACCATAGAATGCATGGCCTGCAAGTTAAGAGGAAAAAGACTGAAGCTATAATTGGCATAAATGACAATATCCAGGAAAGGAGATACTGGAAGTAGTTCCCATTGGCAAATGCCTGGTATACACAGTTTAAATGGTCTTTGGCTCATTCCTTCAGTAGGGCTACTTTGTCCCTAACTATTCCTGAGGAGTTTGCATAGAAACAGCATTCTTCCCCCAGGGCCTGACAGATCCCCCCTGAACTTGTGGTGAGCAAGACTAATTCTCACCTGTTTTGTAAAACCACTTCTGCCAATGAGTCTATCTGGTCTTGCAACCTGTTGAGAGCCCCTGATATTTCTTTGAGGTCATTTGATGTTTCCCATGCTAGTGTTTGTAAGCCCTTCTGACCAACTGTGAGTGAGGCCCCTGCTACTGCTGTGCTCCCGACTGCTCCTAGTCTTAAGAGTATTGGAAATGCCTGTGTTGCTCATTTGCCTTGGAAGAGCTCTCCAGGCAATTCATCTCCATACACCGAGAATGATGGTATTGGTCAAGCCAGGTAGCAGATTGCCTGGCCATCCTGGGTTAGGCACCAGTAGGCATTGGTGCCACAGACCCAGATGCTGGAGTTTGTGGTGCATTGGTCAGGCTCATTGAGTGAGTGGGTAATGTTACAGTTGGCCCTTCCAAGAGGGAGAATGTTTGAAGGAGAACCGGTAGTTATGTTTTTACAGTTAGCCAGTTTTCCTGGGGGTTCAGTTATGCAGAATGGGAGGGGCCTGGTTCCTGCCACAGAGCTGTCATGGGTCAGGAGATTTACATTCCATGGGAAAGGTATGGGGAAGATGGTTAGACTGGAGGAAGTGCATAGTCAGCAGGAAGCAGCTATGTCAGGCCAAGATTCATTTAGGAATTGGAGGAAATTTTGAACCTGGTTCAAAAGGACATTGCAGGAGGCTGTTCTAAATTTGGCTTTTAGTGTCTGGGTGGCTTTACTGATATTTTTCATCAGGATTTTCTCTGGGGGTTGGGTTACCAGGATCAGTTGGACCAGTATGAGGTCCCCTGGGTCGAGCCCTGATGGGCCATATATTCCGATTCCAAGTTTTAGTCCTATTAGGGCCTTTAAAAAGGTATTTTCTGATCCAGTGGTTATGTTTAATAAGGTGAGTTTTATGGGGTCACAGGTTTCTATGCCACACCTTGCTGGCCTGAGGATTTTATGTAGGAGATATGGAGAAGTCAGTGGGACCCACTTTCAAGGAAGCAGTGGCACCTTCCAGCAAGCTCCAAGAGTGGCAGAATCCTCCACCCTTTGGGGGTCTGGGCAGAAGTATTTGTAGTAATTCCCATAGTTGTGACCGCTACACCCTCTCCTGGGGGCAGATAAGTGGGCATGGGGTATGTGGCAAACAGCAAGGTGTAATCATGGATTGCCCTGCTAGTATCGAATATTACAGAGGCTGAAGTTGCACCTGCTGAGAATGGGACAGAATTGTACAGCATGTATTGTTTGCCCCAGCTTTGACTAACTTGCAGCTGCCATGGATTTTGGGTGCAGGTATTGGCTCCTAGGGAGGGGGCAAGGAAGGAAAGGACAAGTAAGTCAAGGCACAGAAGCATCCAATTATACACCAGTAAGCAATTGCAATTAGGGCTTTATTCACAACAGCCCAGTCTGCAGGGGCCACAGCAGTGACTCCGACTCCAAATAACAAGGCAAGCAGGCCATATAAGCACAGGATCCACCAGGAGCAGGGGTCCATTCAGCAGGCATTAGATGAGGCCAGTGCTTTGGGATCCTGGGTGACTTGCACTCTCAAGGAGTGGCAGGGTATGGGTTGGGCTGTCCAGCTATCCTTGCTCTTTATCAGGGTGTGCCTTCTTGACTCTGGAATGATGGACCCAAGGGACAATGCCTACATCTTTAAGAGCAATAGGAGTTACAATGATCACAGTATGTGGACCTCTCCAGGAAGGTTGAAGGGGTTCTTTTTTCCAGTCTTTGACCCAGACTAGGTCCCCTGGCTGGTAGGGGTGCACCAGGTGTTCCAGGGGAATGAGATTCCAGGATAAGACAGTTTTATGTATTTCAGCTAGAGTTTTCCCCAGCTGCTGGAGAATGGAATCTTGGCTAACCTCCCCCAGAAGTTTGAGAATTCCTTTGTAGGCCCAGATAATTGGGGGTGGCTGCCCAAATAGAATTTCAAAGGGAGAATAGCCTGTGGGTGCTGGGGTGCACCTAACTCAGAGAAGGGTCAACAGAAGTAAGTCAACCCAGGGGAGACAAATTTCCTGGCAGATTTTGGCTAGGGTGGCTTTCAGGGTTTGATTCATACATTTGACTTTCTCTGAACTCTGGGGCCTGTAAGCAGTATGGAGTTTTCACTTGACCCCTAACAGTTTTGCTAGCTCTAGGACTACATCAGCCATGAAGGCTGGACCATTGTCACTTCCAATTGACAGTGGCAGCCCATGTTGTGGAATGATTTCTCTAAGTAAAGCCTTAGTCACTTCTCTTGCCTTTTCCGTGTGAGTGGGGAAAGCTTTGACCCAAGCTGAAAAGGTGCATATCATCACCAGCAGATATTTGTACACCTGACTTGGTTTCACTTCTGTGAAGTCTACTGTGAGATCTTCAAAGGGGGACATCCCCATGTGCTGGACACCTTCTGGAGCATGGGGGTCCTGCAAAGGGTTGTTTTTGACACAAATATTGCACTGGCTGCTGATGGTAGCACAGAGAGCAGTTAGCCAGGTTATGTAGTAGTATCTCCTGAGCAAGACTTCTAGCAGAGTTTTCCCTAGGTGGCTGAGTTGGTGGTATCACTGGATGAGGGCATGAGTGGCTCCTTTTGGTACAAAAATCTGGTCATCTGGGAGCTGCCAATTTCCTTCAGGGATTCAGCTTCCCCCATCTCTTTTAGCCCACTCCTGTTCTTCCTGGGTATAGCTTAGTTGATTAGTCTCTTGTCCTAAGAGGGACAATTGTGGTGTCAATTCTGGGACTTGTATTCCATGGGTCCCTTCAGCAGCTTGCTGAGCTGCTTTGTCAGCTAGCCTGTTTCCTTGAGTGACCATATCCATTACTTTCTTATGTCCCTGGCGGTGGATGATGGCAACTTTGTCTGGATTCCAGGTTGCTTCTAAAAGTTGGAGGAATTCTTTGTTTTTTATTTCCTTTCCCCCTGCAGTTAGGAGACTTCTTTCTTTAAAAATTGCCCTATGGATATGAATGGTAGCAAATGTGTACTTAGAGTCAGTGTAAATGTTTACTGCTTGCCCGGCAGCCAGCTGCAGGGCTTGGACCAGCACCCAGAGTTCTGTTCATTGTGCAGACCATCCCCACAGTTGAGATGCTGCTTCCACCACCCACTCAGTAGTGGTGACTGCATATCCAGCAAGCTTTCCCCCATTTTTAACAAGACTACTCTCATCTGTAAATAGTGTCTGATCAGGGGAAGGAAGTGGTTTTTCTTGGAGGATGGGGTGACTGGTGTAAACTTCTTCAGTCACTTTGACACAGTCATGTTCAGGAGCTGTTCCTCATCTGGCAAAAATGTGGCAGGGTTTAGACTGTGCACTGTTTCTATTGTCACTCTGGGGTTTTCACAGAGTAAACCATGGTAATGTGCAAGCATGGGATTCAATATCCACCGATGTCCACGTGAGTTCGTTAGGGCAGTGACTGCATGTAGCACTATAACATAAATTGCCTGTCCGAGAGTTAATTTGTCAGCTTCTTTGATGAGGGTTATGGTTGTCACCAGGGCTTTCAGGCAGTTTGGCCACCCTGCAGCCACAGAGTCCAGCTGCTTGGAGAGGTAAGCAATGGGTCTTTGCCAAGGGCCGACCCATTTGTGTGACTGTTTGTGTGAGAACCATCAATGCTACTTTGTTCTTTTCATACGCAAACAGGTTAAAGTTCTGAGTTACATCCAGAAGCCCCAAGGCTGAGTTCTTTTGATGTTTTGAAAGGCACCCTGTTGAGCTTCTCCCCAGGCAAGAGGCTCTTTTTCTGGACCCACCAGAACTTTGTAAAGAGGCTTGGCCATGGCTGCAAACCTGGGAATCCAGATGCAGCAGAACCCTGCAGCCCTGAGGAACTCATGAAGCTTTCTTTTTGTGGTGGGGTTAGGGAAGGGGCAGATCACTTTCTTTGGTTCAGGTCTGAGTGTCCAGTGCCCTTGTGTGATGCTGCACAACAGGTACTTGGCCTGCTGTTTACAGATCTGGGCCTTTCTCCAAGACACTTTGTACCCAGTCTGTGTTAGAAGT